>NMRA01000505.1:271274-290810 GCA_002633005.1 Phoronis australis
TGGGGTCCACGATAAAATAAGGAAACTCACTCATCTAGAGAATTTTATTGGAAACAGCATAGTTTTGAAGAGAAACTGCTGTGAAGAAGTCACTCTTGACTTCTGTGCATCACGTACCATACACCTCTTATTTTTTGGGAGCACTCCCACCCAGGACAATATGAATATGTGCTGCTAGCCTACCCGGCATCGGGTGAGTTTCCAAAAAGAAACACTTAGTTCCACTCAATAAAACTGTTATTCAGTGGGGTAACTGGTGGGGATAACATCACCGAACGATGTTGATAGAAACTGATTGCTAAAAACTTACCAAGTAATGTTGTGTAGTCTCCGAATGGAATTCTGCATAGTCATAGAGCACGCACGGGGCTTCAGCATCCACACACTTTTTGTCAGTTAGTTGACCCTGTTGACCGCAATTGTCCACGAATATAGTAACCTTAGGTCTTTTGGGAATTTGTGGCCACCTGTCGAAGTCTTGCACCACGGAAATTAGCAGTAATGAGGCTTAGCGCGACGACGTATTTTGATAAAAATTCCATCTTTTACCATTTGTTTACATGCAGACAGCCACGCATGCGCAATTCAATCACCACTAGTACAGCAGCGACACCGCGAGGAGAATTCTCCGAATAGCCCCATTCGATTTGTGTTTGACTGTGTTCACGCGTGGTCTGTAATAAGCCTGGTAGATAATTGGCCTGCCTGTTGTCATACCAGACAAAAGACTGTGCTTGGCAGTTGACAAAGAAGCTAGATGTTACCACACGCTCGCAACCCTCTACGTCTTGTAAAGTCACAGAGCGGAAAAAAAGCCGTCATGAATTTTCTGTATGTTTTCTGTATGAAGTGATAACTGTATTCTTCATTACCCACCTTGGCAGTTCTGTAAACATCTTTTATGTATCACGTGTCCAAGTAATTCGAGAAGACTTGAACTAATGTACGTAGAGAAAACTTCCGCTTGTCAATTTCTGGCCTTTCTATTTCCCATGCTTTTGGCAGCTTAAGACGCCTAGTTTTCTTTAACGCTTGGTAGCATTCTCTTGGTCAATGTTTCACAACGCCAACAACCCGTAACGAACTTAAATTATGGGTATCACTCTTTAATTCAATTTTTAATTTGGGAAAAATTTGAAAATCGCATTTTGAAAAAAAATTAGATTTTCGATGTTCGTTTTACAACTAGAAACAGTATCTTGATCGATTTTAGTTCGTGCAATATTAAACATTTCTTGTGTCATGTTTGTGACACGATTTTGCACCTTAGTGATATTAAGTGTATATGCTGCTCCTTTTTTGGATAACTTTTTGAGAAATGAAAACTAAGAACACAGTTGTAGCCAAACCAAAGTGCCATAATTAGTGTGTCTTTCGATTTTAGTACGTAGTCTGAACATTCAAGCAAATATCTACATAACTAAAGAACTTAGCTGTTAGCAAAAGTATGTATTTTCTGAATGTATGAGTTCTGTAGAATTTGATTTTTGACGTTATACCAATTCATGATCAACTGTCACGTGACCTTGTTTTTTTAGGAAAATTTAGCAAAAAAAGGTATATACATAGCAAAACAACATGATTGATTACATGGTAAAATTTTGAATGTTTCAATCAACTCCATCTTGACGTTTTTAAGAAGATGTGTTCCTAAGTTCACATAAGTCGATTTTCTAGAGCCGAAGAAAAGTTGAAAACGACTAGAGTCGTCAAAATATCAAAGTTTTCGTTTAATTGTTAGCTGAAAATTTGTTTTGGTCAATAGATCCTATACATGTCTTAACCATATTCATTATTTCAACATTTCCAGAGCGTAATTAATTTAAGTATCACTAAAACGTCGTTCTAATTTGGTTAAGTCGGGGTTCAATGCCTCAAGTCAAACTATGTCAGAGGTGGAATAGTCAACATTAAGTAGGTCAACAGTACATTGTGGTACATAACTTGTTAACCACGCGCCGGAAAGGAAGATATCCAGAGAGCAACTACGAAATGGGGAACATAGAAATCGAATATCCGAAGTTAAAGCTCGCCGTGACCACGAAATCGAAACAGCGAACCGTGAAATCACCGATGAAATTAATGAGGTTGGGTGAGGACTTTATCTTTTTTCACAACTTGCTGTGTTCGTGCCAGAAACCGTGCGGCGACTTGTTGAATTCATTAACCGTCGTATGTACGGAGAGGCATAACTCCCTCCGGATCAAAGTTATGTTTTGTCTTCGTAATTTTTGGCGTCTTTCTATGCTATGAACACCTCGTTGTTTCACCATTGTGTCAGTGAATGAAAAGATTGTGAATTGTGGGTACATAGAGAACTGCTTGTGCCTAGCGAGAGATTCAAGTTTCATAACAGCTCTGTAACCCTTGAACTTAGATAAGTTGTAAACAAATTTCCACGCTGTTGAAGTATGTCCGATAAATTGTTTTTCTACCATAAAGAAGTCAAATGTCGATTTTAAAGTTAACTAGATATGAAAATAAAATATTTCTCCACACTGATATTCAATAATGTCAAAAAATAAAATTTAAAAACTAGGTCTTGCGTATCTTTACGGTTATGCAAAACCATATCGACAAGTCGGTACAGAAAGCAAAACACTCATCTACAAAACTATAGAATTTAACTCAGCAAAAGTATATAGTTCGTGAAAATATCAATTCTGTAGCCTAGAGTATTTTGATTCTTGACGTTATACCAATCTCCCAGTAATTAGGTCACCTGAAAACTTATCAAAAAGGTACATTGATAGCTAAACCAATAACAATACTAGATGGACCAATAACAGTACCAACTGGACCGATAACAATACCAAATGGTCCAATAACAATACCAATTGGACCAATAACAAAACCAACTGGACCGATAACAATACCAATATTTGCATGATAAACCTCAAAACTCTCTGACAGTTTTCTAAATTTTCGTTTTAAGCAGCTTTAAAACATCATAAAAATCACATAAGTGCTAATTTTGATAGCTCCTTGTGCAAAAGTGAAACGTTTCCAATGCAATCAGCCTTTACGAGAACAATGCATAAAGCATAGGCTTCATGTATATCCGATCTACAATTTCTGCGATACTACGTATCGAATTTGGCCAAAATGGACATTTTTCTTGGGTATTACATAACCTTACTAAGTGCGTTGTTCATGCTTGATATACACGTTACACAACACACGTTATGGGGACTGTACTTAAAGATACAAGCAAAGTTCGGACGGCTTCGGCTTGCACCGACCTCGGTGAAATCGGCATGCATATCATGAATCTCGATATAACCCACATGGAACGTCACGTACATTGCACATAACATCATATACGTAAAATGATTAGTCGAAGTAATAATGCGTCTATATTGGTACGCACTAGGTCATTCTTAAATGACGTCATTCACGGCATGGGAAACCTTTTAATTTCAGAAAAGACAGTAGTGGATGGTGCCTGAGTAATTGCGTAGTTTAACTACAAACGCGAAATCTCATTAGCATATCAGAAAATTTGCCTACTAGAGATTGATTTTCAGCTTTTTATTGTGGATATAGCGTCAAGGTCTGTTTTAACATATAAAATGCTTACACTAACGTTTAACGTTCGTTTTACGGAAAACAGGTTCGTGCATGCTGAAATACGAAAAAGTGAATGGCATTCTTTCAAATTAAGCAGATTTTTAATGTGATGCACTGTTTCTTTCTCATTACCCTGACAATTATATCGTCTTTCACACAATCTTTTACATCCAGATACACGACTATTTCACATTTTCCTATTGAAATGCTACCGTGCAAATATACCAACAGCTTCGCAAAATACTTGCAAAAAATAATTACGGCGCAGCGACATACCTACCGCATACCTAGCTCCGTTGGTTCACGTGCAGCAATACAAATGCCACTGATTTGGTGTCACTTTGATTGCTCGTGACGAAGGAAAGAAAACGCCAACTTTGTTTGCTTCGAGGCAAAATTCGAAATTTCAACATGTATTGACATTTCAGATTCCGTCAACGCTGCTTTATTCGGGTATTTTTGCGGGAAGCATAAACTAATGTAGGCCTATGAGTGCGTTTTTTACCCTCAGCTCCCAAGTGGAACATTAGGTGTCAAAACTCGTGCTGCTCCTTGGGACTTTATTAAGTGCGATCTTATCTGGTCGTAGTGCTTGGCCTAAATTATTGGAGAGCTTACAGAGGACATGAACCCGTAGAAATTTGCAGCTCATTAGTCAACAGTCAGAAGCGTACAACAAACGGTTTCAAAAGGCAGTGCCAATATGTCTAGGTTTACAGATGTAAATTTCTGTACTCATTATGAATTTTTATTGAATCAAAAAACATGAAAGGTCCTTACTAACGATAATTCTAAGTAAATCTATGTAAATCACAGTGCCTGACCTGGGCAGTGCAAACCAGGACTACGTTCCGTCAACGCAATACAACAAGTGCAAAACGCAAGTTTTCGCGAAATATCGCCAATGTTTCAGACTCAGCACGTGATCACACTAACTTTTATCGCGATTGACTTGGGTTTGCGAAACGCAGCCCAGGAATTTGTCACAAGACATATGGCAGGTTTACATTTTTACCACATCTTTTTACCCTCTCAGTGCCAGATTTACGTTGTTAGTAAGTAGGGGGGTTAGGATTTGCGCGAATTCGAGGCGCGTAGCGCCGAGTGGGGAAAGGTCGGGAAGGGGTGAACCCCTTGCTGTGAATGAATTTTTTGGTTTTGTAGCTGATTTCGTTTTCCTTGCGACGTTTTTATAATTTTTATTTTTGATCTTGTCCTAGGGGAGTAGGCTTAAACCCCGTGAACTCCCCGTAGACCCGCCTTTGAGCCTCTGTTACACCTCATGCATGGTGCAGAGGATCTGGATAGAAAATGGCCTTGTAAAATCCAAAACTAAAATGTTTTTAAGAAAAACAAGTGGGAATTTGAATGTGACAAGTTCGAAGTAATATTCTGCTCTCCTTCCAAAAATCTTCAAAACGTCATCTCCATTAAATGTGCCACTGGCACTTTATCACCACGCACACTTATACATTAGCATCAACAACCTAACATTAGATCAGACGGTATTTGTCGCAATGATCCTGTGTGTTTGCTTTAACTGAAGTAAGCTGATGTTCGGATCCTCTGTGGTTTTATAAGCCAGTGAATATATTTCCTTTCAATCATTATTATCTTCGATCGTAAGTGTAAACTGCAATTCGCATCAACACTTCGAGGATTTCTTAACATCATTAAGGAAACAACAGGTATGACTGCAATCTGTAACATCCTTTCGCACATGCGTAATAGCCAAGTGAATTCAAGGTGATCAGAGATCGACACTCATTTATTTACTTTGTATTTGACTTTTCAAAATCTTTTCATAACAGAAGTCCCACCATCTAAGCTTATAAAATCACCATCAGAAGTGTATCTCTAAAAATGCTCTTTTTTATTCCAATGCATGCGAAAATGCGTTTGCCTCCGACATCCAAAATTTTGTACGTTTAAGTACTAATCTAGATAAATAGTCTTCTTTACTAATGACGTAATATAAAAGCATGAAAATTTTGAGACATTCAGTTGAGAAAACAAATAAAGTTTGAGTCTAATACTGGAATAAAAACTTACAAAAATTAGCGACGTTGCGTCCGCATCTCACGGACTTGGCTTGTGATGTTATCGATATTCTGGCCAATTGGTGGCGTTTTGACCAGACGGCGCGGCATTGACGTCAGAACACCATCCCAGTCTAGGATAGTGTCATCATCAGCATTGAAATCATGTCCAGTGGCGCACAGGTGGCTAAAAATAGTCATAAGTGTCCCCGTAACTAGGACGACGATGTTGTGACATACGCATTTTAATGAACTGATTCATTTCACCTATGTAACTGTCTGAGCACTGGGATCCTTACACTGAACACCATAGACAACAAATGTCAAGGACAACACCCTTGGGGGTTTTGTCCTTGACATGCTTTTATCAAGACCAATTACGGACATGAAGTCCTAAAAATGGTTCGTCGGCATGAGAAAACGGCATGTAAGATCGCTAGTCATGGAAATCATCTTCGTTTCAACCTCCGCTGTTTGTGTTTTGGTATAATTCCCAGAAGTGTGAGTTCTAATGTGAAGGGAAATATAGCTCGTCACATCTTGAGAAATGCAGAAAGGAAGTTACTCAATGAACGTGTGTGACAAACAAATTATACTCTTGAAGTTTTTTATCCCAGACGCGTTGAATCTGTCGAGGGAAATACGGCCAAGTTATAAAGTTTTCCGTATTCACCTCCCGCACTACTTCAACAGTGACCTCTGACATGGAAAGTTCAAACGGTAGGTCAATGTCGACTGGACGTCTTCAGCCGGTTCGATCATCAACCTATCCGAATATGGTTTAAAGTAATACATTTGCAGCAGTGTAACTAACGCTTGACATGCAACCAGGCCCTAAACGTAAAATCTGGAACAAAACTGTTAATTGTAAGACACTTACTAGGTATATCTCAGTTTTCAATTGCTGAATACTATATCGTCTGCAACTCTGGCGCCGATTCCTAGGAAACTAAAATATCAAATATTGTTGTTTTTTAACTAGTTACAGGAGATGTTACAAGTTCGCGGCACAGTTGCCGTTGTATTCATCTTTGTTACCTCTTTTCAAGAAATAAATCGTTACTTTTAAAACTGTTTCTTTTACAAGAGAAAACTTGCAACCTAACGCGCAAGTACATACATACTAGAATGTGATCCGCCATGTGAACAGTCTGGGTGAAGTATTTGAAAAATCTGCCGAAAAAATGCAAGAAACTTCGGTCTCCGTCGATACGCGGAATAATGTCTCGTGGGATATTACTTCATGTACGCCACTCTCGGCACGTTTTGTGTATTTATGATCGACATATGCCCCGAATAATAGATAAATGATACATGCGTCTCAAGCTCGTTACCAGAGATGAAAAGGAGACCGAGGTAGGCGGTATAAGGTCATTTATTATGACTACTACAATTACAATAAAATGAATACAGGTAAATAACGTATAATAGGTAATCTCTGGTAAGATGGGCAATAAAAAGCACCACAAGAGATGTTGTAAGACAGCTCATTACATATTAGACAGTGAGGATGAGTGTATTTTTACGACATTTTCTGCGTCGTTGTACGACAGCGAGCTTGAGTTTTTCATGCATGCGCAGCTCCGTGAACACGAGACAACCAAGAAAATACAACAACAGAAATTTGATTTTTTGGTTTCAAAGAAAAACAGAAGTGATTCCAACAAAGCTGCACCGAATAATTACGCTGAGAAGTGGGTAAGAAGCCCATCGGATCGTGTGCTTAGTGACAGTGAAACTTCTCTTTTGTCCAAGGGTCTTAACTACACGGCCATTCCGACCAAACTTTCTACTCTTGAGATATTATCTGCCACTGAGGAAGCCATCTAGCCAGCCAGCTAGCTGTATGATGGGAAGATTGTCGTCAAAATACAGCTAGGTACCACTTAGCCAGCCAGCTAGCTGTATGAAGACTGTCGTCAAAATACAGCTAGGTCCCACTACGTGTATTTCTTCCGTAGACCCCGAAATTGCACACAGCCAGGGTAGTTCTGCTCGTCACCGCGCCATGAAACTTGTATCAACATGTAAAGCTAAAGACCGGACGGTGTGCATGCAAAATCTGGGAGTCAACCGACACTCACCTTGCCCGTTACAGCCGCTTAAGCGAAAAACAATGCACTAAACTTCATTTTCTTGCGTAACTCTCTGCCTCTTCTAACAATGAAAAGTATTTCGTCGTTTTGAAAACAGTACGCTCGTGTCACGCGCACGCGCCATTTCCTAAATTTTTGCGACATCTCTCGGGAGATAATGATAGCTTGGAAGCAACAAAATTTCTTCTGAAATTCGAATTTTCGGTACCAAAATTCTAAAAACTTTTAATGAGGTGAAACCAGTTCTGATAATTTGTTGTGACGTGTACGCAACCTAGTGAAAGAACAAAAGTTGATTGAAGAATCGGCGAAAAAAGAAACTGGCCAATGGGTGACGCAAAATTTCATGGCGCCGAAAGCGGGCGCCAAAGATCGCTCCACAACTTTAGCAGCAGAATAACGGTAGAACGCCATTTTTGCCAACATTACACCGTTAAATAATTTGAATTACTCAAGGAAGACTGTGGTTTTTAATGACGCTAATTTTGTGTCAGATTCTAGCTTACCACTTTTTTACCCGCATCGGTGCAAAGCTGTATGTTTATATACGGCTTTATACCAAGGCTAGGTACCACTGTGTGTATTTTTTCGTAGACCCCGAAATTGCACACGGTCAGGGTAGTTCTGCTTGTCACCTCGCTGTGAAACTTGTATCAACACGTAAAGCTAAAGACCGGAAGGGGTGCATGCAAAATCTGGGAATCAACAGACACTCACCTTGCCCGTTACAGCCGTTTAAGTGAAAAACAATGCAAAAAACGTCATTTTCTTGTGTAACTCTCCGCCTTTTCTAACAATGAAAAGTATGTCGTCGTTTTGAAAACAGTAAGCTCGTGTCAAGCGCACGCGCCACGTCGNATTTCGTCCATTGAAAGTAAACGGAGTTGGCGGTCCATGTACTATAGTCTATGGTGAAACCAGTTCCAATAATTTGTTGTGACGTGTACGCAAGCTCGTGAATGAACAATAGTTGATTGAAGAATCGGCAAAAAAAGACAATAGGTCACCTAATATTTCATGGCACCGAAAGCCGTCACTAAAGACCGCTCCACAACTTTAGCAGCAGAATAACGGTAGAACGTCATTTTTCCACCACTGTTAAATAATTTTGATTACTCAAGGAAGGCTGTAGTTTTGTGTCAGATTTTATCTTACCACTTTTTTACCCACATTGGTGCAAAGCTGCATATTTAGTATACAGCTTTGTACCAAGTTTAGAAGCCATCCAGCGCAAAGGTTTAGACAAGTCCCAGGCCGATGGTCTTCGCCGAGGGTATGCAGTAATATCAAGAACGCTAAACCAATTAAATCTAATTTAAGTAGTGATGAGCGAAAGGCCTTGGTGAATTTGAGGGAAGACAATAACATGGTCATTCTCCCTGCCGATAAGGGTAAATGTGTTTGTGTTCTGAACAGGAAGGACTACGAGAATAAGTGTTTAGATTTACTGAATGATGCTTAGAGATCTATCAACTACAACCCCAACCACGGTTATAGGAAGAAGGCGATGCAGTTAGTGAACTCTCTTCATCAGAAGGGGGATATCAGACTACTTCCTCCCGCTTTCTATGGCGTGCCAAAGATACACAAGCCCGACCCCATTCCGGTTCGCCCGATTGTCAGCAGGTGTGGATCAGTATCTTACAACATCGCTATTAAACATGTTGCCAGTATTTTGGGCCCTCTTGTTGGTAACACCCCCTATCATGTTGTCAACACTCAAGATTTTGTGAACAAACTAAAGAAATTTGCTCTGGAATCGGATGAGATACTAACGTCGTTTGATGTTTCTGCCCTGTTAACTAGTCTTCCTCCTGAAGATGCTCTGTCCATTGCTGAGAACTTTCTTGTCAAAGACCCAGACCTCGATTCGAGATGTTCCCTGTCAGTTGCTCAAGTCTGTGACCTTTTTTCGTTATGTCTGAACACTACTTATTTTGTGTTTAACCAGTTGCATTACATTCAACAGCATGGATGTGCTATGGCCCAGCCCGTATCTCCCATAGTAGCAAACCTATATATGGAAGTCTTCGAACAGCTCATTCTTAGTCATTATCCTGGCCACACCCCTAGATTGTGATTGACATATGTGGACGACACGTTTGTTATTATTCGCAAGAATGAACTCTATGTCTTCTTCAAGTTCATTAATGAGTTTGACCCTAGCATCAAATTTACTCAGGAACCCTGTAAAGATGGCAAGCTACCTTTACTGGACTGTTTAGTCTCCATTAAACAGGACAGATCATTTGACACAAAGGTTTAACGCAAGAATACTCACAATGATCACTTTGTGCAACTTGACTTGAACCATCCTCTCATCCACAAGCTGAATGTGATTCGCTCTTTGAACCACAGAAGCTAACACTATCATTTGTGATCCTTTGACCATTTCTGAGGAACTGAATTACACTAAAGATGCTCTTGCTAAATGCGGTTATCCACGTGGGTCGTTCACCAATGCGGAAAGATCAGAGAGGAGAAAAGTAAACACTCAAACAACCACTACTGTGAGTTCTCCTACTCGTGTGGTGATTCCCTACGTCCAGGGTCTTTCTGACCGCCTCAAGAGTACATTTAAACAGTTTGACATTTCTGTCACCCACAAACAGTTTAATTCTCTCCGCAGCCAAGTGGTTAATGTCAAGGACAAGACCACCAAGGGTAATGAATCATGTGTTGTCTATGGTATCCAGTGTAAGGATCCCCAGTGCTCAGATAGTTGGTGAAATGAAACAGTCCATAAAAATGCCTATGTCACAAAATCGTCGTCCTAGTTACGGGGACACTTGTGAAATTATGTTTCGGCTATTTTTAGCCACCTGTGCGCCACTGGACGTGATTTCAATACTGATGATGTCACTATCCTAGACTTTGAGGAAGACTGGTTCAGAAGTGGTGTTAAGGAAGCTCTCCATAAGCGCACTGAGAGTCCCTCTTTAAATAAAAGAGGCGGTTTAAGATTCGATTTGTCACACGTATGGGATGGTGTTCTGACGTCAATGCCGCACCGTCTAGTCAAAACGCTAACTATTGGTCAGAATAACGATAAAGTCACAAGCCAAGCTGAAGCCTGTGAGATGCGGACGCAACGTCTATAATTTTTGTAAGTTTTTATTCTAGTATTAGACTCAAACATCACAATAAAGTTTTCGTAACTAATGACGTAATACCACTGTAAAGTCTTCGTTACTAATGACGATATATCATATTAAAGTCTCCGTTACTAATGACGTAATATCATAATAAAGTTTCCGTTACTATTGACGTAATATTATACCGTCTGCAAATCCGCCATCCATCACAAGCAAAAAATGATTTGGAATATTAACGTTATGAGACTGGAGCCTGTTCCAAGAAACTGACTTAAGTTCATTTTTTACTTAAGTTTAAGATTTCTCTTAAATTCCAAACTTTGAAACTTCCACATTCGGTAAGTTAGTCAGAATTAAGATAAAACTCATGTCACACACTTAAGTCGAACTTAAGATCACTTTCTTGAATTGGTTTTGAGATAAACATAACTTGTATTTTAAAATTTACTAAAATTTAAGATTTGTGTGGTCAATAGTCAACTTGAGATGTGATTACAGGTTCACTACAGCTGACAGTACGTTATTACTTTCATAAGATCAGGCGTGTCATTATATATCCCCGAGCATGGTCAAGGTAAAGCGAACTGCCAAGTTTTGCAAATCCACGTCTCTCTTTTTATCTTTTAAGGACAGGTTCATAGCTAGCGCTTAGTGTTCCAAATCCATGTCTCTTTTTTATCTTTTAAGGACAGCTTCATAGCGCTTAGTGTTCCAAATCCATGTCTCTCTTTTTATCTTTTAAGGACAAGTTCATAGCGCTTAGTGCTCCAAATCCATGTCTCTCTTTTTATCCTTTAAGGACAGGTTCATAGCTAGCGCTTAGTGTTCCAAATCCATGTCTCTTTTTTATCCTTTAAGGACAGGTTCATAGCGCTTGTTGTTCCACATCCATGTCTCTCTTTTTATCCTTTAAGGACAGGTTCATAGCGCTTAGTGTTCCAAATCAAAAGCTTGTTTCATAAATAGAACTCGGCTTTTAGAGTAGCTTTAGCTTTGCTATAAAATGTCGCAATCTTTCAAATGTACACTGTACGTATCCCCAATAGGACTTACAAATCAGTTTTGTTACAAAATGTTGCAATCCTTCCAATGCACGTAGCCCCAATAGGATTTATCAATCAGTTTTGTTATAAAATGTTGCAATTCTTCTAATGTACGTAGCCCCAATAGGGCGTATTAATAGTAGCCAGTTTCGGCTTCAATTAGTCCTCTCCGTATTTAACGAGTACGTAAATCGAATAACGCGGCACCTTTAGAACCGTGGCTTTCAACTGAAGATATTTACGAGCCACGGGGATTAAGTTTTACACCAAAACAGTGACGTATTCGGCGACAGTAAACTGCGTAGCAGTGAATAGATTTACGCCACTTTATTTCATATAAAACTTCATCAGTTGTCTGCAGCTTTTCATCAAAATACTTCTGGGAACAGTTATCCTAAAATGTATACATTACATGGCAATGTACGTTAGCAGTTATAATTATTAGGTTATCCAGTTTTCAAAACGGATTTGCTTATTTAGAAATGTGAGTTTTACATTATTATGCCGCCGACTGGTCGACTGCGAGATCTTTCGAAAGTTTTCGAGACTCAGTGACGGATTGCAATCGATTAATTAGTCAGAGACCGGAAATACGACAAGCTTTTCAAAAACAACTTGAGGTTTACGCGTAAAAACAATCGAAAGTAAGCATGAATGTCACGCTATTTCTGGAAGACGGGAGAGGAAGGTAAACTCACCCGACTGTGCAACACAAAAGCTCGGCATTCTTGAAGTGCTCAACTCATCTCCACTGGCAAAGCTAGATTTCGTCCAACACGCTTATTGTAGAGAATTTATTTCTCCAATTTGCCCTAGCTCTCACATTGATTAATCATGGGATTAAAGGGAAACGCAACCTTATTTCGTGTCATTTTAGTAAAAATACGGTTCGTTGATTATCCCAGACACAAGCTTAAGTCAATTACTGCTAACCGTAATTTTATTAAGTAGTCGTGCACTACTCCAGAAGTGACTTTTAGGGGGTTAAGAATTTCCCGCCACTTCGTTTCTAGTGCGTTCGAGTTACTGTGAGGACCTGTTCTACTGTTGTTTTGTGCCGGTCTCTTAACATAGTCGTCACCACTTCCGATCAACGACTATTCTAGCTAGATTGTTAGAGAACTCAGTTACGTTGGATTTAGGAATTTTTTAGTTTGTAGTAGCAGTGGGTGGATATATGTTTGCGCCCGAGTACAGTGAGGCAGAATACAGACAGCTGTTGAGAGGGATAAGGCAGAGACTGACAAACGTGGCGGGACGTCTCGGTGCAAATGCAAGGTGTGCACTGTTATGCCGACCTCAATGGAATGCCTATGCTGTTCCAGCTGGATGATGACCTGAGCACCCAAACCGCTTACAGCCACCTGTTTGACACTCTCGCCATACACCTGGCACCTTCTAAATAGCTGCTGTCAGAATATAGACTTACACTGTTTTTAGTTGTATTGTTTTGTTGTTCTGTTTGATTGGCATGACCCCTGAGTTAAATACAGTGATGATGTAATTTGTTTACAACAGTATAGTGTGGAACTTTCTAGAAGACTCTAGTGAAAAGTTCTAGAACAATGCATTAGTCTATAAATACACAAACATGGTTTGTATTAGTCAGTTAATCAGTTCAGCAGTCAGAGTAAAGCAGTTAACATTTAAACAGTTGAGAGAATTACAGTTGAGTTGCAGTGAAGAGAATCAGCAGTTACAACTAAAGTCAACAAAGAGTCAACTGAGTTATAGAGACAGCAGGTTATTGAATCAACGAGTGTAACAGTTGCTGGAAGTGTCTCAGAAGCTCATCACAAGTCAAGGCTTCACAGCATTGGCTGGAGCATAGAACAGACATTACGTTGAACGTTTTGTTTGAGTAGGTTTGTGAACGTGCGGACGAGATTAATAACTCGAACCAGTCTCCAGTCTATCGTCGCACCGAAAGCTATTAGCACCGGTCTGTAACAACCTGCGACTACCCACACACAGGAAATACAATACTTTATTCAAGTCCACAATAAACTTATCAAAGTTTGGCTCACCGGCCTGACTACTGGACGACGAACTGTCCTCCCCACTGCGTGTCGAACATGGCCTGTATTCACTACCACAACTCAACATCTTTGCAAGGCTGCTCACAGGCTCTGGGCTCTGAAGAAGGGTGCCATACTGTCGCTGTTGATTCCCGGCAGTGCCCGGTCGCCACCCCCGAGAGGAGCATTTTTGAAACGAGTGGCTTCGCGAGTTGTGGCCTCTACAGTGACTGGCGGCGCTTCATGTACCATCTATCACCCGTGCCTCCAAATGTACCCTCAGAACGTGCAATTCCGGGAACTGCATGGGCGGAACCATTCTTCAGGTGTTGTTTTGCAAGATCGATTCCGCGTACATATCTCTTCGTAATCCAACTGCAGTGAAATGCTTGCCACACACTCCGTAATTCTCCACAGCCCATTGTACGTTGCGTGGACGGTAACGCTGCGCTCTTCACACGAATGAACCAAGTACGGCGGAGCGTGTCATCTTTCGGAAAGCGCTGTACTGGCATACCCAAAGTGCGCCTGAGACGATAACGAGGACACCCTGGTACGTAGCCGTGCGGCAGGTTGACTGACTCGTAAACAAACGCAAACGACAACCGAAGTTATCACAACCGAGGTAAAACAATGACGGACTCGACAGGTCCCACAGTCGGACTATATGAAAACAAAATGGCGGGAAATTTCTTCGGCTTCCTGTTTTCAATTTCTAATTCTTGATTCCAACATCTAATGTTTGCTATATGAATATGGAGCTTCGTCAACGCTCCACCAAAATACTTTCTACAGGACAATTGTGTTACGCAACATGATGTTTTTTCTTTAGTCCTCCCGTTAATTACATGTTACCAGGGTCATTATTCTAAATACGTATTTCCACGCCAATCTACGACTACAATGTATTCCATAAGCATGTACAAACGCCATGTAGTATTCATTCCAAAATTAGAATAGAAAACTTAGGTACGTCTTGTGTGTTGATCTCTATCGTTTTCAAAGCACTTGAAAGGCTCATATCATACTGTACTTAACATGTTTCAAAACAATCAGCATNATGTTTGCTATATGAATATGGAGCTTTGTCAACGCTCCACCAAAATACTTTCTACAGGACAATTGTGTTACGCAACATGATGTTTTTTCTTTATTCCTCCCGTTAATTACATGTTACAAGGGTATCATTATTCTAAATACGTATTTCCACGCCAATCTACGACTACAATGTATTCCATAAGCATGTACAAACGCCATGTAGTATTCATTCCAAAATTAGAATAGAAAACTTAGGTACGTCTTGTGTGTTGATCTCTATCGTTTTCAAAGCACTTGAAAGGCTCATATCATACTGTACTTAACATGTTTCAAAACAATCAGCATACTTAATGGCCTGACTTCCCAAGGACGACGTTCTACGTCATCTCTTCAGAAGAATTGAAAGAGCGGTTTTTTAATCATCAATTCACGCTCTGCGTCTTCACTGACATTGTCGGTGCTTTCAGAAATATTAAGCACGGAGCTAACGGTGTTGTATTTTACCACTTCAACGTGAATGACTCATTACGTGCTACATCCGATCTCAACCGACAAATAGGAACGCTTCTTACCGGTTGGGATTACAACGGGCACTTACCACAGAGTCTGGACTTTTATATATGACCGCAATTTTTTCTTTGGGATTAGGGAACAAAGGTGTGTGGCAGTGAGACCCGCTGCCTATTTTAGGCAACATTCTTTCCAGCCCAGAGTTAAACACTGTGAACTATAAAAACTAAAGTGGAACTTTTTCATTGATTAAACGCTACATTGGACGTGACTGTGGCCTGAACACATCCGATGCACAGCAACATCAGACCACCTGTACCTGTTTGTGATCGAGTGCATACCGTATACACTACCACTACCACCAATGAACCTTCTCCCAAAGCCACTACCACCAATGTTTCATGCAATAAACTTGACTAACATGATTCTATTTGTAAACATATCTTTGTTTTCTTAAGGACGGAAACTTAATGAATAAAGGTAGACAACGGGTTGTTGTCTGTACCGGTGTTTACACAAGTCGTAACTTAACACACTGTTGACCAGGTGTTAGTAATACAGGTATTGATATTGGCAAACTTATCGCTAAAAATCAATTACGCGACTGCTGTGAGATGTTTTCTTTGAAATTTGAATATTTTGAAATTGGAAATGTAAAATAAGAAGTGAAGTAAAATATTTTATGTAATTAATTTCGATGTTTAATTCTTTTCTATATCAGTTCATCATTGAAAATTTACCTTAACTGTTTAACTCTGGTATTTACTGAATGTCAGCATGTGTATTAATAGACAGTTCAGACAGGAAAACGAGAATTTTCAGAACTTGGCTGCGGCATGTCGTCACAGCCTCTAGAGGCACCCTGTACAGGCACCATGTACGCAGACATTGTTTACACGCTGTCCCAAGACACTGTTTGCACCCTGCCTCAAGACACTTGGAAAAGGTATAACTTATAGAAAGCACACGTGATGGGATTTCTTAAAGATGAAGAAATTCAACTATTTCATGCTTTAAGATGTCAAAACATGACCCAAAATTTGCAATTTTGTTATTTTCCCAAAAAAACACAAATTCACGACTGTCCCCGTACTAGAGACTAGAAAAAATCCAAATGATTTCAGAAATAGAGATTAAAATATGTCATTGCCAATGTCCATCTGTCTGAAAGGCACCTCTACCTGTATTTGTACCAAAAACTTCCCACTTAACTAAATAAGGATGCCCTCTCAAGATGGCCGCACTTCCGTATTGAGATGGACTAAGACCACAGTACCAGTTGCTGATTTTGATCTTGACACTGGCTTGGGACAATCAAAGCCCTTTTTGCACAGCTCTCTCGGACACCTGAAAAAAGGCACAAGTGATAAAAAGTACGCTTAAAAATGAGGAAATTCAACAAAGCCATGTTTTACCTTGTTATATCAACCACGAAAAAAGTTCTAGATGCCAAAAATGACCAAAAAGTGCGATTTTGATCATGTTTTACCTAAAATCATAAATTCACGACTGCCCCGTGGCAGTAAAAGAGACCGTCATGCGAATGTCACTCTAGATTCCAGAAATTTAGGTTAAAACATGTCATTACTAGTCAGATTTTTGACAATTTCCACTAGTCTGAAGGACACCTGGATTCGCGCCAATAATTCAAAACTCAACGAGGACGTGCTCTCAAAATGGCGGCACTTCCGTATCCTAGTAGACAAGAGCACCGGCCAAACTTCTGGACTAAAAACAACTTGAAGGAACTACTGAATACCATTTATATCAATCACTCCCCATTTACTCTACAAAATTTTCATCAAACGTAACCCACCTCTTTCCTTCATTTTGGTGGCTACAAAGGTCCAAACCGTGGTCTTAGACCTTATGTAACCACACCTAGGTTTATGACTGTGTCGGCTTCCATGTTTCCGAGTCAGTTAACCTCTTTGTTGTTTACTTTCGCATTTAAAAATGCTGGAGAGAAAACACGAAGCGCTGTTTGTTATTTCCGTGCTTATTCCGTAGTATAATACGACGGCAAATGTACAGTCTGCATAACAAGGTTTGTTACAGCACTGCATATTTAATACGAACTTACAACAAAGCAATATAGTTATCTGGAGAGTTGTTATGCAGATGCTGCTGCTGCCTGACGGCTTCTATGTGGCATCAGAAATAACGTGTTATGATATTGCTGAGGAGAGCATTATATCCCCGTGTTGTGAGGACCAAGCTTCATGTTTACGTTTTTTTATTTCCGTAATACAGAAAAAATGGAATCGACTTGTTCTTGTCAGAAACTAATCTAACCCTGGCAAGATTTATGTTATCATGTTATAGTTTGGTGTAATATATACTGGAGCCATTAGCGTCAAACTTCAAACCTTTGCGGCTTAAAGTAGTTGGATATAAAGTCCCATTCAGGTAGTTCAGATGTCAAGGTGAATTATTGTGTTGACGAGAGGCTTTCTGATCGACTTCAAATCCTTGATTACAAACCCTTGATATAGTATGTAGTATGGAGAGCAACATTACTTAGAAAGTGCTTACTGGTTTTGCAACTGGTTTTGCAACTGCTTTTGTTTTCGTAGTTCTTATTTTAAAAACATGCAAGTAAAATTAGCTTTAAGGAATTTTTAGCATCTGTTGTAGTGTCGTGAATCCACATGCGGTATTTCAGCTTCTAAAAATGTTTATTTAAACCTTTGGTATGGACTGTAACTCCAGATAACGAATCACCATCAATTTAATCTAAGTTCGTCAAGTGACTTTCTCCCGGCGGATATTGTGAACTTCAAATGTAATTGGTTAAAATTAAATGTTCATAGTACGTAGTGCCGGTGAGTCTATGTGAGTCGAATGTGAAATCCGGCTGATCGAGTAACAAGTAGACAAATTTAGTTCCCCAGCAAATAAGTAGAATAACTTGTCAATTACGACCAGCACGGAACTGGATCGTTAGTTCACAAAAGAGCGTTGCACGAGACCGAGATGTTCGTAGACGAGTTGACACGCTGTAGGAACCTCCTTTGGCATTGCAAAAGGTCTGGGTTCAAGCTCCGATTGGGACAGACATTTTGTAGGCTTGTAGTTGCTAAGTCATGTGATGTGACCATGTCTATGCCTTGCTCAATGCATGCACAGTCGGTAACGATCATCATGAATACTGCAGAGACAGAGACAGTAATGTTCACTTTTCCACAATTCAACTGCACAGTTTTTTATCCTTTGTAACATTAATATATACACACTGTGATGATGTTTGAGCAAGGATCAGTGTTTATATTGTGATGGACTGCACAAGAGTGACTATAATGATCATTCTAAGGAGCATTGTGCATTACTATCGTTGGTATAATTTAACTACTCCAATTAGAACTATTATAGTCTGTGATAATCTTCTTGCTGCTCATCATGTTGTCACTGCTGTGACACACCACCGACTTGACTGACATCTCTCGACTTCTCGCCGTACATCGTTAGCTGTAATAGTACCGCGAATGTCTGGGTGATTGGAAACGGCTGAACGTGATGCACATATAGATGCATATTCTGAAATTTGCACTTTTTACCTGTCTCGCACACCCCCAAAAATGATCCCAAGGGAGCCTTTTGGTAACAGAGGGGCCTATAAACAAGATGACGCCTGACTACATGGAAACAGATTAAATTGTGAAACTGACACGAGGTCGACGTCAAACAACTGGCTCACTGAAAATGGGGATTTATTTATTTCGGAATACCGTTTATAGAAATGTGACAGAAACTGAATTGATTATTCCTAAAAGTGTTGTCCTGGCACGTTATAACTAAAGTTCCTAATTGTCGGAGAGCCACGAGTGAAAATAGTAGACCTATGTGAGTGAGGTCTAATTTGCCGGAGATTTTGTTATCATATCATTCTTTCGGGGAGTAGCAAGCAGAAGAGTTAAATACTTACGACAAGCAGACTGCTAATCTAAACCTTGAATCAAAATTTGCTTGAGTACATTATACTTGAAGTACATAATTGTCCGACTAATCCTAGTTCGCGCTTGACGACTGTAGCATTAAATCTATAGGTTCGAGTCAGGGCTTGAAATCACGAGTTTTTACTCGAAATCACGAATGAGTTTTTACTAGAATCTAGAGTTTTTACTCGA
>NMRA01000505.1:291969-317871 GCA_002633005.1 Phoronis australis
ATAGGCATGTTAGGGAATCTCCACTTTATAGGCGTGTTGCTAGGGAATATTTGCCTTACAGGCGTGTTGTTAGGGAATCTCCACCTTATGAGCGTGTTGCTAGGGAATATTTGCCTTATAGGAGCGTGGCTATTGAATCTCCACCTTATAGTCGCGTTGCTAGGTAATCTCCACCTGATGGGCGTGTTGGTTTGGAATCTCCACGGGTGGGGATTAATCTCCACCTTATAGGCGTGTTGGTGGGAATCTCCACCCTATAGGCGTGATGCTGGGCAATCACCACCTTACAGGCCTGCTGCACGGGAATCTCCACCGAATACCAGACCAGGATGGGTTTACATTTAACCATAAATATAAAGATGACGATTTTCGGAATATTGATAAAAAAGACAACACAGTCTTGAAATGGGTATTGCTGCAGTGTAAAAATTATTTACAGTTGTAGAATGAGAAAGTGTTCTATAAATATTGTCAGAATAAATATTGATTAAGTAATTAGCAAGATAATTCCGTTTAAGTTGCACAAAATGTGTGCATATGTATTTTTAAACCATGGGGTCAAACTTGTTTACATGTATTTTTGACGTCAAGATCTATTTTTAGATGATGTTGACTCCTTTGGTTCTGGGGTCAAAGCACTCTAAAGATTCTAAACATTTTTAAGAGCAAATCGTAATTATAGCCAATAATATTACTAGGTCAGATCATGTGTTTTTTGTTAGCCAATCGTTAAGTAAATGCATTATTATAATTTGGGCAGAAGTCTTGAAAATACTCAGATGGGATTTGATCATTCTCTCTCCTTCCATGCACATCCTCAAAGCAAAGCTACCTTTTAAACAAACCCTCAGTCAATTTCTGACAAACATAACACTTTTTGCAATCGTATAGAACACGAATTGAATATTCAGATATACGTTCTAAAAAACAGTAAGTTTGTGGGATACACCGAACAATGGGAACCCTGGGTGGTCAATTTTGGTTAATGGGGTGATACAGTTATTGATAAATGTATTGAAAAGGCTCTCATATACACGCATTTGTGTGCCTCTGTGTGTATGTGATTGTGCGTCCTCGTCTTGTTAATTGTACGTATGCAACTATACAAAAAGCAAATAAATAGTAAAAGAAAATCTCAGCAACCGTTGGGCCTTTTAAAATTCCCACGACCAACAAAGAGATGCACATGTTTACTTGATGATGCGTAATGTGGAGCAATAGATAGGGTGAAATTACGACTTTTAGTTCAGATACAACAAATATTGTTGTGGCAAAAAGGTTTATGTACACGCAAAACAAATGTTTCTAAACAGAGCCGGTATTAACTCATTGCAGCAAATGGGCACGTGCACCTGTACGCGAAATAATGCGTTTTGTCAAAAGATTTTCCACTCAGATGTCTCGCATATATGCGCATACGTTTAGACTTAGCAATTAAACCAGTGCAGGTTCCCTTGTACTGTCACCGGGTTCAATGCTGTGTATGCACATTCAATCCTGTTTGAGGAATTTTTTTGGTGGGTGGGGACACACTCTTAATACGGGCTGCACCCATAGTACACAACTCAAAACATTTTTTACACGGAAACAAAACCCCAACCTCAGACAAGGACCCTTACCACGGAAAATTTCCAATGCAAGTGACCGAAAGGCAGGATCGAGTTTCTACAGGGTTACGTCTTCTAACGAGCAGTTAACAGTGCTTTATAATCGTCCGTGATAAGAGTGTCGGTATGTCTGTGGTTAAAGTTCTGGTTTTCAGGTAAGAGGTTTCGTGTGGTAAGAGTTTTTGGCTCGTGTGGTATGGATGTGTTCTCATGTGATATGGATGTGTGCTCGTTTGGTATGGATGTGTGCCCGTGTGGTGAAGACGTGTGGTCGTGTGGTATGGATGTGTGCCCGTGTTGTATGGATGTGTGCTCGTGTTGTATGGATGTGTGCTCGTGTTGTATGGATGTGTGCTCGTGTTGTATGGATGTGTGCTCGTGTGGTATGGATGTGTGCTCGTGTTGTATGGATGTGTGCCCGTGTTGTATGGATGTGTGCCCGTGTTGTATGGATGTGTGCCCGTGTTGTATGGATGTGTGCCCGTGTTGTATGGATGTGTGCTCGTGGTAAAAATGTGTTTCCATCAATGAGTTGTCTTGCACTGCTATGTACTGCCGTTAACAACCTGGTTTTTTAAGTATAATCTTGACTTATTTTAGCACTCGAAACACAGGGCCGTAGTAAGCAGGGGGCCGGGAGGGCCCGGCCTCCCAAAAATTTTGAGGCGTCAGGGTTAAATCGTGGCAACCGACATAGGCGTGGGGCCGGGGACAATTGAGAAAAGAAAGATGCGAAAAACGGATAAGAGAAAATTCTAAGAGAACATTTAACAACAGTGTATGGTTTACCGTTTGAGGACCTGGTCAGGACATTCGGTTTTGCAGCACAGGTCCTCTAAACGCATTTGAAAATGTGCGCGTAATAATTCATAATCGTACATACATTTCGAAAAATCGAGAAAAATTGGAAAGCGAAGCTTTTGCGGAGCGTACTAATTTATTGAATTTTTAAATTCAATAAGTCAGTTTTTGGGAATGCAAAACCATATTTTTTCCAGAGGCCCCTCTCTGGCAACGGATAACGTAGACAACATTCGCTTTAATTTTTGTCGAAACTTAATATCACTTGAGAAAAATTGATAACCTGACCGATAACTTCAATTGCTGCCCATTTCCTGATTTTCGAAAAAAATATTGATATTTTCATATTTAGGGGCCCCGCCCTTGAAGGAAGGCATTGATGATATTCAAGTGGCCACCCTTTTGTGATTTTATTGACATATTCTGAAGAGGCCGCACACGGAGAGAGGGCCTAATGCTGGAAACGATTACCTCCATTTTGCTGCTTTTTGTGAAATTGTGCAACTGGCTTTCATGTTAAGGGTCACTTCCTGCATCGTTTTGTGAATACTCGACGGTGGAATGAATTGTCACCCTTTTCCAAGCTTAATGATGTTTAGCCTTTCATCTTAAGGTGTCCCATTTCAGACAGGCCCCTCTCTCGGTGAAGCAATTCGGGGGAAATGTCCCTTTGTCCCTCTATAAATGTAAATCTGACACTACCAAGTATTCACGAGGAAATTTGAGAAACCAAATTCATAAAGAAATACAAAATATTCGTCCCCAGCACAGCGGTATCAAAACATTCGACCCAAACAACCAAAAAGTGTGAACAAAATACAATAGGATTGACCGCCATGGAAAGGCAGGGATTTTGAAGAACGTGGATACCACTATTTGTGAATTACACAAAAGGACTATTTCCGATGGTTAGCTATAAAATAATGTTACTGTTTCTCATAGTATCACAAGACTAGTATCTCGTTTGAAGATGGTTACCATGCACGCACCCAGCCTAAAATATAGGGGCCTCGAATTAGTAAGAACGTCGACCTTTTTATAAAAAAATCGGGTCTAAGAAAAAATAACAGGGTACTACGACCAGAGCTATGAATTGAGCATTGCCGGTGGGGAGGAGGGGTAGTTTGGCGAAGTCGAAGTGGTTTTTACCCCCAAACCCCCTCCCCTCCAATAATTCTAGCCTTCCTACGGGCCTCAAACAGTATATGCGAAAGACATGACAGCCTATTACACGCAGCGCGTTGCAACATACTGGCTAATTTTCGGTGACATTTTGAGACAACCACCTCTTACATTTGGTGGGGGCTAACTGCGGTATACAATTAAGGACACGATAACGAAAGCAAGACAAAATTCATTGTTATGGCACACATATGAAATTTTCGTTCAAATGGCAAGTATTAAATACCTCACAATTGCGTTCTTGTTGTAGCCTCTTGCCTAGATGGTTTACTTCTCTTTGTTGTCATATATCAAGGGATACACGATGTAGTAATTCAATTTCTGTCCAACATTTGTCGGAATTTAGAACATTTACATGTGAATGAGGCGGTTATCGTAAACATTTTTCGATTACAAAATATTTTTAAACATTAAAATTCAATCCGGCCATGTCTGACGTTCACATGCTGTTCGTATTTATAAGCTAACCAAGAATTATAGTAACCGGTATAAAATCCTGGGAATGCAATAAATATTTTATGACTAAAATTGATTTTCGTGAAACTGGTCAAAGCGGGTTTTAGTCATGTTTTAAAGGTCCGTTGCCCACGTGTTCGAAGATTGAAAACACAGACGTTGTTTGAATAACATTTGCTTTACTTAAGAAACTGAAAAATCCAATTCTCTTTCAACCGGCCGAGGTATAGTATGTCTTGCCAGACGTTTATAAAATAAATTGTACATCTTATACGACAAAGCATAGTTGGTTGTCTCTAACCTGACTCATTTTGAGACTTGTGATTTCGAACTGAAAATAAAAGTACGCCCGCCCTTATCAATTTCAGCCATTGTCTCGTGTTTCAGGAAGGTGTAAAGAGAAATGTAAGCAAGGTTTGAAACGTCAGGATTTGCTAAGCAGTGAGTAAAAATCAAATCCTGCATCATTTTTGCTCTTCTTTTGGCCTTATTGCATTATCCTATCCATCACGTGTTTAAATTCATTTGTATGTGTATGGATGCCCGTGGGCGTGAACCCATGGTTACAACCTACCAACATCATAAATATCATGCATATTTTTAAAATGAAAGCGAGACGCATCGTTTTTAGTCAAAACATGTACAGGTAGACACTTACAAGATAACGGAGGTGAAACACACACATTTGAGATAATTATCAAGATTGACAAACCTGTGGCTGGTCAGTGTGTTTGTTTTTACTGCAGGTCTGTTCGATTTAACAACTTCGAGCATGTTTCGTTTTATTTCAAGAAAACTAGGCTGCGTGTTATTTTGAACTCGTTTGATTTTAAATTATGCTCAGGAAACAGCTGATGTGTCAGACAGGTAGTGGTCATTTGTTTGGTTCCGTTTTGTTTGGTTCTATTTTGATGCAAGCAGGTCGGGCACAGTTCGACGCACAGCTGTGTGACTGTTGTGTTACAGGTAGCACGGTTCCAATCTGTGAGAAATTATGACTCGACAGTCAAGTGTGACTTAATTTCAGTTACTCTTTTAGTGCACCTCACGGAATTGATTCTGGTTTTGCTATTATCAAACACGATATGTACCGATTTCACAAACATATAAAGCGATGGAAACGCAATCACACCAAGAGATGTGGTGCAGACATGTTATTCGTCTTGTGTGTTTTTACATCTGAGCACTCGTGTAAATGAAATATTTATACATGTAGTTTAGCATAGGACGAGCGACATTCATTGCAAGGTGACACATTACTGTCACTGATACCGATTAAGCAAGGTGAGTACTCAGTTTAAAAAATGCTGTTGATGACTTCAAATGATCTCTTAAAGATGTCAATATGTGATTTAGACCACTTACCGTCAACTCACAACGTGTTTCGTCCTCAGAGTGGTGTTGTGGCTGAGGGGGGTTACTGCAAATCCAGAAAACGTAATTCGTCAGTGCAAGGCACATTTGGAGACCAATTTTACGATTAATAGTTCATCAAAAGAAGGCAACTTTGTTGCAGTTTGTTGATCATAGGTCTTTGTGGATAAGAGCGCTTCTCGTCATTGTAGGAAAGACGGTGAATATGAATACACTTTTTCCGACTTCGAATCGGCCTCGCACTGGATATCTGAAACATACACCGTTTCGTAGCTGACAGATTGTACATTCAGTGGAGTTACATTTTCCTTCATCATGATTTCAGCTTTCCGTGTGTCATTGTAAAATGTGACACGACAGTAATGTTTTATGTGCAAATGTTGACTTCTTCGAATGATGTTGGGAGTGCCACGGTACTTTTCACATGGACGCAAAATGGAACTTTCTATGTGAGATATAGACAAGCCATGAAAGCAATCCTTGTACGAAAGACGTTTGTGAATAGATCAATATGAAGGATTTTGATGTGGCTTTAGCAGAGTACCACATGACACAATCATCGTCATCAACATCTTTGATATCCTTATTCGCCATCATCACCACCATCGTTGTCGTCATTGTCATCATCATCACCATCATAATTATCATCGTCATCAACAAAATTGCAATGTAGTTCTAATGCATATTAATTAGTGTTACCGGTGATTTTTATTGATTATTACCGGTGGTCTTTACCTCTCAAACCTGTAACTCATACACAAAGTAGTGAATGCACACTAAATGTTGCTCTACTTGTACACGTGACGGTGTGAAAAGTAAAATTGTATAGGTATGGCAAGTCGTTCAGATGACAAACTGTTCGTTATTAATGCTGTTCAAAAATGATGTCGTACAATGCGTTCGTAAAAGTGAGAATCCCATTCATTGAATCAAATTTTGAAACCGATCAGCAGCGTCACTGTTACTCTCACCTTATAGATGCATATAATGACTGTAGATGCTGCTGGTTCTACTGTGTTCACAACACAAGTAGGTCTTTTAATGCGTTGAGAAAGATAAGCAGATAACATTAAACATTTCTTGCCCATTTAAACTTTGAAAACTTTACACAATGGTCTTGCCCTTCCTCATTTTAATTATGGCAGTTTGCTATGGGAGTGTGAACATCATAAGAATATCAAAATTACAAAAAAGGGTATTCGTATTATTACCTCTACTTGTTTAATGCCCATAAAGATCCTTTATTAAGAATTACACTGACACTCAAAATAAAAAGACTTGTATATTGTTGCTATTGTCACTTTTTTCTACAAATAAGTTCATAATTATTTATTTTCTTGTTTATTACGTTCAATATAATAACCCCTAGGTGTGTTCATGAACATTACACTAGGCAACGACATCTTCTACTCACTTCTCCTTGTACTATATCCTTTGTACAAGATTCAGTTCGCAATGCCTTTCCTAATATCATTAATAACCTTCCTTTAAGTGTTTCTCAAACAATTTTACCCATTCATTACTTTCTGATATAAATTATGCTCAGAATGTTCGTAATGAAAGTTATGAACTTGATTGCACTTTTACCAACTGCTTTTTGTGTATCTATTTTCCATAAGCCTTCCTAGTCTCTTTAAACGTAGTTTTAAATTGTATTATTACTTAATTTTGTAATTCTGGTTATCTGAAACATTGTATTATTCTCTGGTGGCTCCGCGGTCAGCGAACCTTTCGGGTCCTCCATAAGCGTTAATTTGTATTAATTGTATTTTTCGTCTTTACGTGAATAAAGTGTATTGCTACTACTTGAGTTGCTTGTAAACCAAAGATGTCCGTAGAATTATTGAGATAAATCCGCTTGTAAGTAGCGCACCTATTTACGTCAGCTGTTTTAATTTTCTAGCATTTATTCCGGCACTCGATAGTGTGTTATTTTAGCGGAACACTATCGCCTCTCCAATACAACTGAAATGTCACTGGAGCGAGCAGCTGTTCATTGCTGTAGAAGTATGACATAACACACGGAGACTTCTAATTTGTTATCAACACAAAAACTATATATAGGTGGTGCAAAAATTGTCTTGCATGAAGCGTGTATCTCACTTTAAAGTATAAAAGACCGTAGGCCTATCTCGTGTAAATTTACACGTATGTTGCTTGTGGGAGATTCTTTTTACAACGAAGAGGTCCAGCACATTCTATTCAGTATTGGTTAACTTCTGTGCAATCATATCGTATGCATTTGCTAGCGTAAGCCTAAGGGAAACACCTTGGGCATTTCCGTAGTCATTAAATTACACTTACGCATGTGCGAACTTAGGTGATACGGCCATTTTCAGTTTGAAAGTCACATGACTTGCCGCATGATTGAAGTCCGCATATGCGCCTACGACGTTCACCTCTGACGGGAAAGGTGAGAGTACGAAAATACTGGAGGCGTTCGAATGGGAAACTGAAAGCTATGCGTTCATACACGAAAATTGACAAATATAATATCTGATGACCGTGGTACATGCTGTAATTTTGAGATATACAAGCTAAAATAACAATAAATTGAAGGAAAGCTAACCATACTCGTGAAGGTAAAAAAGTTTACCTGACAGGCTGTGACCACAATTCTAAACCATGGAGCTTATTCATACAGGTTAGTTATAACTCAAGGCTCCTGCAAAATAGATGAGGTCCTTGGTTCGTAGCCACTTGTGTCCCACGAATGTTCTGTCGAGGACATTACGGGGGTGTAGTAAACATGATTAACGGTAGCTTGAAACACAAGGACCTCCCAAGCAAATCATACTTCCGGTATTGACGCTTATTAAAGCTTAACTTCGACGGAATTTTGTTACTTTAGATTATTAGGCTAACCATATAGTCCTAGCAAAGCCTTAGTAAAATAAGAAAACGCGAGTTCAATCACGCAAGTGTAAGCCCGTCAAATGATAAGCGAAGCTGCCTTTTCGTGTCATGTTGCATCACCGCGAGATCCCAGCACAAACAACAAAGGTTGCATTGAATAGGGGTCTGAATAGAACAACATTGCGTGCTGGTGTTACTCGCAGCTGTTTGAATTAAAAGGTTATTCTCGCGGTGACGTAGACAAAAGCGAGCCAAAACGCCAAACAGTTCGTTACATTTCGCAATTTATGGCACTAGTGGGCTCAGAGCGATGCTCTTAACATGCTGTAGGAACTAAATTTACATGTGTTACGGTTGAAGATAGGCTTTAATGTCTGAAAAAGTATCTTGTATCACCATCTGACCATTTTCCACCAATATACCTACACGTAACCTTTCCATCGCTTGGCGTTTACTTGAGACGAGGATTCCATCGGCTCGTGACGTATTATGAGTTACATTACCTAAAACTAGCTCATGCACAAAGTATGTTCAGACGCGATCTGCTTTCACTCGAGAATAGTGTACTCAAGATTGAACTCAAAACAAACAACTGACAAGATGTCAAATACAGTAACCAATGTGAAAAATTAGGCACAGAATTCGAATCACAAGTTGGTATCCTCACGTATGTGTCTGCTCAACAGTTGTTACAGAACTCTCTCTGCACATCTAGGAAGATAATTATGAATATACACGGAGCCAAAATTTCAAGATTGAACGTAAAGCATGATCATAATGGTTATAGCATTGATATTTCTAAAGTTGTTGTAAATCTATCCTTACGTACTCTAACTGATGATGAAGCTATGCTTCTCAGCAGAGGCCTAAAATTCAGTCATCCTCCACGACAGCTTGACAATATAGGTTATAAACCAGCTTTGAAACGCTTTACCATAGTCTGCAAGGTCACATCACTTCAGACTAGAATCGAAATAAACATAGGCTGCGTGAACTATGTTATCGCTACATCTTCAACTACAGACATCAACAGGAACAAAGCCTCTCCTCTAATGAGTTAGCAGTATTTAAAAGTCTACGCGATGACACTCAAATTGTCATTTGTCGTCAGACAAAGGGAATGGTGTAGCTATAGATTGCATCTCTATAAGATAAATTACATTGTTTCCGACCAGACCAAATTCTGTAAACTGAGACATGATCCCACTGTTAAACCTGAATCCATACTCCAGTTTTATGTTTACAACTTAAAACGTAACAATGCCATTGATCAGGAGACTTATGACAGTATTCGCCCTACCGGCTCACAACCTGCTCAAATGTACGGCTTACCGATAACACTTAAGCCCGGTATTCCATTGAGACCGATAGTATCCTGTATTGGGTCTTACACTTACAGCCTTGCTAAGTTTTTATCTGGATCTTGACTCCTCTCTGTGATTCAAAATACTGTCTTGGAGACTCATCTGAGTTCGCCAATGACATTAAGGCTATGAAAAAGGCTTTTTATACTGTTAGCTTCGATGTTATTAGCTTGTTTACGAATATTCCTGTAGACACAGTACCACATACAAACACTGTTTGTAATTTAACTAGACCACAACTTCAAAATTGCTTAACATTGCTGTTAAAGAAAATCACTTTATTTTCAATGAGGAATACTTTGACCAATGTGACGGTGTTGTTATGGGGAGTCCACTCGTCCCTTTAATACCCTGGATGGCCTATTTAGAAGAGCTGGCATTTAAAAAGTGTCCTATTGATCTGCCATTGAATTAAAGACTTTATGTTGATGATATTTTCCTAACTTTTAGTCATCACAGTCAGGCTAAGTCATTTCTTAATTGGATGAACACCTTATGTAACAGTATTAAGTTTACCATGAATTCAGAAGCAGACAGTTGCATTACTTTTCTCGATGTATTAATTCACCGTCAGAATGACTTGCTATCTACATCACTTTCTCAAGTGTGTACCTCAAGTGAGATACTTTTGTTCACAAAAAGCACCAAACTGGTCTAATCAATGGTCTGATTAATTGACTTTTAAGATATGCAGCAATCCCGACTTGTTCTACCGTGAACTTGAGTTTTCAAACAATCTCTTGTTTCAAAATGGATACCCAAAAACATTTATAAAATCTTGCACTGACAGGTTTTTACGCAACTAATTGAAGACACCCGTGGATGTTTGTCATGGGCCTGAACCGAAGAAACCATTTCTCAATCTTCCCTTGGTAACAGTAGTTGTGTGGTCGACAGGCAGGTTAGGAGAATACTTGGAGCTATTGCTCCATGTTTGCAACTTGTAACAATCTTCAAACCTGTAAACAGACTTTTGTCATTATCTAGACTAAAACACCATTGAGTAATTCTCAAGTAAGTCATGTTATGTACCAACTCAACTGTAATGGATGTGAACACTTTTACATTGGAATGACCAACAGGATTCTTTTAAAATAGCATCAGAGTCAAAGAACACTGTAAAGACACACACAGTGCTATTCTCAACTATTCATTGACAATTGATTACACTATAGATTACTAAGGATAATGTCACCCTCAGACTCCTCATAAAGGAGGCTATGCATATAGGGTTGAATTATGCTGAGCTTTACCTCAACAGAAACATTGATTCATTTGAGCTCCAACTGTTTTGATTCCTAGTCTTTCCCCTCACAGTGCATTTTGACGTGTACCTGTACCGTCTGTTCACCACCTGTGTCTCCTGATTGAGTAATGTGAACTTTTACCTTGAGAATGGTTTATAGTGAATATACCGAAACGTCGCATTAATGTGTCTTTGTTTACATACGCGCTAATTTTAAAGTTCGTGCTCATGTTTGGCCAAAAAGCAAATGTGACCGGTGGATATGTACAAGCTAGGTGTAGTGTGTTATATGCAACATTGGTGATATATGTACAAGGTTTAGTGTGTTGTATGTAACATTGGTGAGATATGCACAAGGTGTAGTGTGCTATATGTAACGTTGGTGAGATAAGTACAAGGTTTAGTGTGTTATATGTAACATTGGCCAATGAATAAAAACCTGGAGAAAAAAATCGTGGCCTTTGAAATGTGGACATTCAGACGGATGGCAAGAATCAGTTGGACAGAAAGAAAAACCAACAAAGATATTTATAACTTGCTCAAAATTAAACCATCACTCCTAAATACAATCCAAACAAGAAAACTGAAAAACTTTGGTCACACTGAAAGGCATGACACCATCTGCAAGAACATTCTGGAAGGAAAAACAGAAGGGATGAGAGCAAGAGGTAGACAACACAGAATGTGGCTGGACAACATCAAGGACTGGACGAATCTATCACTGCAAGAATGTACCAGAAAGGCAAAGAGCAGAGCAGAATGGCGGGTCATTTCAAGTCGACCTCTAAGAAGATGACACCACATGATGATGTAACAATGGAAAGATATGTGCAAGGTGTAGTGTGCTACATGTAACATTGGTGAGATATGTACAAGGTGTAGTCTCTTATATAAGTGTAGCATTTGTGAGATATGTACAAGGTGTAGAGTGTTATATGTAAAATTGGCGAGATGTGTACAAGCTGTAGTGTGTTATATGTAAAATTGGTGAGATATGTACAAGGTGTAGCGTGTTGTAGGTAATATTGGTGAGATGTGTGCAAGGTATAGTGTGTTATATGTAACATTGGTGAGATATGTGCTAGGTGTAGTGTGTTATATGTAAAATTGGTGAGATATGTACAAGGTGTAGAGTGTTATATGTAACATTGATGAGATATATACAAGGTGTAGCGTGTTGTAGGTAATATTGGTGAGATGTGTGCAAGGTATAGTGTGTTATATGTAACATTGGTGAGATATGTGCTAGGTGTAGTGTGTTATATGTAAAATTGGTGAGATATGTACAAGGTGTAGAGTGTTATATGTAACATTGATGAGATATATACAAGGTGTAGCGTGTTGTAGGTAATATTGGTGAGATGTGTGCAAGGTATAGTGTGTTATATGTAACATTGGTGAGATATGTGCTAGGTGTAGTGTGTTATATGTAACATTGATGAGATATGTACAAGGTGTAGTGTGTTGTATGTAACATTGATGAGATATATACAAGGTGTAGCGTGTTGTATGTAAAATTGGTGAGATATGTACAAGGTGTAGTATGTTATATATACTATTGGTGAGATGTGTGTAAGGTATAGGGTGTTACATGTAACATTGGTGAGATATGTACAAGGTTTAGTGTGTTATATGCAATATTGGTGATATGTGCAAGGTGTAGTGTTATATGTAACATTGGTGAGATATGTACAAGGTGTAGTGTGTTATATGTAACATTGGTGAGATATGTACAAGGTGTAGTGTGTTATATGTAACATTGGTGAGATATGTACAAGGTGTAGTGTGTTATATGTAACATTGGTGAGATATGTACAAGGTGTAGTGTGTTATATGTAACATTGGTGAGATATGCACAAGGTGTAGTGTGTTATATGTAACATTGGTGAGATATGCACAAGGTGTAGTTTATAAAAAGTGCAGTGGGAGGAGCGTCCTTTGGAGGTGGTCCAGAGAGGCAACTTCGTCAACGTGGACTGGGAAATTGTTCCAAAGGCTGTATTGTGGCATAGAGAGTAACGAACTATGATGAAGGATGCTGACCATGGAATAGGGAGAGAGGTGACGAGAAGACTCTTGTCTGTCTTTTTTAAACTATGACCAGTTTGAAGACGTAATATGGGCAAGAATTGTGTTCTCGTTGCTGCAGCGTTTTAAGTCTGTTCATTCAAATGCTTTTGTGTGGATATAATACAATGGAACAATATTAAAGTTTCTGTCTTGCTACAGTGGAATTTTGTTTTGGGAAGGTATGACGAATGTCACGGTTGCGGTCTACTGAAACCACAGAGTTGGCTAGCAGGAGCAAGTATCAGAATAACGTCTGACGCAAAATTCACGATTTTGAACATATTCGACAAGAAAGGATAGGTGTTTCACAAGAGATGAATAAAATATACAATGAAGCGGAATTGGTGCGGCAGGAATGGTTAAGAGACCAGTGTTATCGTCAAACTTGTGTCACTTTTCCGTTTTTGGATACAGAATACTTGCGTCACCTCAAACCTGTTAATCAGGATTTCCCGTGGAACTATACACTAGTTTTGGTGTACCTGAGTCAAGACAGGTTATTTCTTTAAGTTTTTGGGAGATTTTGACGAGTGTTACCTCTAGGGTAACCAAGAGTTTTGCCCCCGGAAGCAGATGTCAAGCCAATAAGTCAAGCACCCGAAATAACTGCAACGTAAAACAGTTTTGGGTAAAGAATATCGTCTGAAGGAAGTTTTACAATTTTTGACTATATTTTGACCCATTCTGAATATCTCTGACTTAGAATAACAGGTGGTTTTCACTAGATAAATGGTATTAATACCAAAGAGGAAACGACATGATGAGCATATTTCGACAATGTCGGAAATGTTTTTGAACATTAAGTGTCACTTTCCGTACTTGGAAGGGAAATAAACCATGCAAAGGTGCCACGTTTTGAACATTAAGTGTGAGTCTCCGTACTTTGAAGTGAAATACACCACGCAAAGGTGCCACGTTTTGCTTAACAAATGTTGAAATGGCCACCCTTACTTGAAGGATATTTCTTCGACCTTCGGGAGAGCCAAACGATGGATGGTATAAATTACGTGAAAGTGAACACTGTTTACTCGGGTGCGTTCCGTACACGTGTAACTCATGACACCCGCGAAAATTTCACGCAAAACGACGTGTTATACATGTAGAAGTGAAAGGCGAGTGGTTGGCATATTAGGGACCTTGCCAGCCTACATAGCAAAAATATTCCAAGTGCTTGGAGCCGAGTGCACTGAGTCCATTCAACGATGTTCTAATGTACATGAGGGATGAAATGCTCCACGTTCAAGGACAGTACTAAAATAACAAATTGATTAACACATTCAATATGACAGAGTTTCCACTTTTATTGATCTTCTTCTTGATCTTCACCTAACTGAATGCATAAATCAATGAACAGCAAAGACCTTATTTAAAATTTTGTAGTTTTTACTTATTATATATGCGTTAGTCTTCAGTTAGTACGCTCTTAGGTAACATTTGCCTGTCGTCATATAAGATTAGTTCCACTTCGTTTCAAATATATCTTATAGCCAATCATGTGTTGCGGTTGGCACGGACGTGATCTGGCAAAGGCATGCAGTTGAGGTGATGGTTCCTGAAGTGCCCTTGTCCTTATCTGGTTTTTAATAAAAAAGTACATTCTTTCCATAGCAAAACAAATTCAAAGTATGCGCCGCACATATTTCAACAACTCCATGCTGTGCACTGGGAAACGCTTTCTTTAATGAGCTTAAATATAAGCATCGACAGGTACATTAACCTGACATTTTGTCAGTAAATTTTTAAAACATGATTTCTCATTATTTTACGTTATCACGTGACTATCAGTGCGATCAACCAACGTCCAGGAAAATATCAAAGCTGCGTCTTTTAAAAATAACTGTAGACGTTCTAAGAATCCCCAAGTTAGTAGTGTCCGTTTTAATTTAATTGAATTTTGCTTTAGACAGCGACTTGGGTTACTTGCGGCAGCTGAATACATAATACGTCATGTAACAATTACATTTCAGATATATGGATGGACTGATTGCGCGGACTACCGGCAAGACGAGTATTTTGGCACATTTATAGGCTATTCGTTCAACAAAAGCTCTAATTGGAATAATATGTAGTGATCGCAACTATAACGACAGTAGTGGTTTCACAAGATGCGTAGTTTCTAGACAGTGGGAAGATGACATGTGTCGGTCTATTACTACTCGTGCTCAGATATTGTGAGATGGCGGATGTCAACAGACATAATTCCAAACTGAAAACTGGACATTACGACAACGAGGGACATGGTGCCCTGCGTAATACGAGTTTCTATGGCAACCAAGAGAGTGGACAAGATATAGGACAATCAATATACGTAGTGCGCAACTTAAATAGGAGACTGCTTTCGACAAATACTACTGTCAAAATGTCAAACCCACTAATCATTGATTTCTTCAAGGAAACCGTACACAGAAACCAAAATCAGACGTCCGTGGGACTTGTGTCAAAAAATAATCATGGAATTACAACACAAGATTCCTCGTTCCTGAATCGTTCACAGGAAGCGAAAACAATTAGTGGACATCTGACTGCGAATAAATCTAAGTCACAAAAAAGGCTTTACGTTGGTGGCTTGTTCGAGCTCTCTGACACTGTTCTGGCACAGGAGGGTCATGCGCAACTGATGGCTGCCGAGCTTGCTATACGTCATATCAATGAAAGAAAATATTTGCCTGGGTACATGTTGCACATGTTTCATAACGACACAAAGGTATGTTGAACTCCTGACACAATCTGCACAAACATGTTGGTTACGATAGTAAATTGGTTTTATTTTAAATTACTCCCTTCGTCACCTCTACCAACGTCATGGGTTAGCATTACTGTATATATACCCACACCAAAAGATCATGTTTGCCGCTAGCTTGCAGCAAACATGCCGCAAGCTTGCAGCAAACATGCCGCAAGCTTGCGGCAAACAATTTTGTTTGCAGCAAACCAGCCGCAAAGTTTGCAGGAGTTTGCCGCTACCCGCAACTCAGCCGCACACATTGCCGCAAGCTTGCTGCTAACACTGAAGTTTGCAGGAATGTTGCGGCAAACTTGGTGATTGAAAAAGTGTTTGCGGGAAAGTTACAGAAAACTTTATTGTTGAAAAGTGTTTGCGGGAAAGTTGCAGGAAACTTTATTGGTGAAGAAGTGTTTGCGGGAAAGTTGCAGGAAACTTTATTGGTGAAAAAATGTNTACCCATACCAAAAGACCATTTTTGCCGTAAGCTTGCAGCAAACATGACGCAAGCTTGCGGCAAACAATTTTGTTTGCAGCAAACCAGCCGCAAAGTTTGCAGGAGTTTGCCGCTACCCGCAACTCAGCCGCACACATTGCCGCAACCTTGCTGCAAACACTGAAGTTCGCAGGAATGTTGCGGCAAAACTTGGTCATTGAANGCAGGAAACTTTATTGGTGAAAAAGTGTTTGCGGGAAAGTTACAGGAAACTTTATTGGTGAAAAAGTGTTTGCGGGAAAGTTGCAGGAAACTTTATTGGTGAAAAGTGTTCTCAAGAATAGGTGAAAAAGTGCATGCACAAAATTTGCCGTAAACTTCAATGTTTACAGTGTTAGCATTAATATTGTGACAATGTTAGAAATTGTGGAATTGTTTTTTATTTTCTAAATTCCAAAGAAACCTCAAATCCAGAAGCTAAGCAGGGCAGTTACTTATTTTAGATTACTTACCTAAATGTGACCTATGGTTGGGTAAGTTACATTGTTAAAAACAGCAAATGCTCAAAGATGACCAAATGCGACCTAAAACACTAGAGAAGATAACTGCATCTGTATGTTCTTTGTTTTTTATTCAGTCACTATACTTAACAAGTTTTCATTTTCCTTTCTTACTGCTGTCAAAGTCAGTACAGCAAAATATTAAATGCAATTGCTTTAAAACAACAAAGGCAGTGTTACCTGCATGTTGTGTAAACAAGCACAATAAATATCAATACAAACCATACACAAATATATGATCCAGTGTTACCAAATGTGCAAGTATTAGCATTTAGAGCAATTTGTACTTTTCCAACATTTGAAATTATCTCATAATCAGGTGGTAGCTGCCAGTCTGCAGCTGCAGTAAAATTTTGTCTATTTCGGACAAAAATAATTGCCAAAAATTACTCATTTTGATTTTTCAAGGACATTTAGCATCAACAGAAGGTCTGGCTGTGTGTCCTGGCTGTTATTTGTTATATTAGAGACATCAGCAGAAGGTCTGGCTGTGTGTCCTGGCTGTTATTTGTTATATTAGAGACATCAACAGAAGGTCTGACTGTGTGTCCTGGCTGTTATATGTTTGCTGTACTATATTTGTATTGGCTTACTTAACAGTGAACTGGTCCTAAAGGGATGAGGAATACTTAATGAGAGTCTGTTGAAAAATTAACACATGACATTTTACCTCATAGAAAATTACTAAAGCATGGTTAAGTTGAATATCTGTCCAGAAAGCTTATCACGAACCAGAGCGGATAAATTATTGTGGGTTAGTCCCAATGGTAATATAGACTATCTCTGTTCATGAACTGGCAAGTGTTAGCTTTGGAATGGTTTTTCCATATTGCCTTCTTTCTAAAAATAGGTGTTCTACTCAGTCAAGTCAAGGGAGTAAATTTGAGTTAGGGTACTGTACTTGGAAGGATGTAGACCAATAGAATGGAAAGCTGTGTTCAATATAGACACAGCTGGATATCCTACTGTTGACTGTCAGCCATGTTTTAACCATGAGGGTTCTGATTGAACTTGAAATCCCTGGACATGGATGTCATAGCAACATAATCTACTTAGTTACCTGGATACACTTTCCCCACACTATAGTGACGTAGTGGACATTATCTGGCTAATAATTGGCCATTTCATTCATGGCTAATTTATTGTTAATTTGTGAGTTTTCCGCCTACCCATATAACAGTTGGTTTGTTCTCTTTGTAGTTCCTTCTAATTTCATGAATTAAGAAATTCTACATGGCGGTGACACTTAAGTATTATTGGAGGAGCCTGTCATATTGTGTATAGTCTGTGTGGCTGATCACCTTCAACTTGTGGAATACCTAGTATGTTCTGTATGAGTTGAGGCCAGCACCTCTTGGTGAGATGACTGACAAACAAAGAGTGAATGACATTGGCTGGCTATTGGTCAACCTGGACAGATTACTGACATCTGATTGGTGGAGAGTAGTACTGCAGTGTAATAAGCTGCAGGGCTTGCATTTTATCTCAAGTTGTTGATCAGTTAGTAGTGTGTGTGAATAGAGATGAGTGGCTGTGTGCATTCACCTGGCAGGAGGCAAACTCCAGGATCATTTCACCAAGTGCACAGTGTCATCCCTTAGGACAGACTCTGGAATATTTCCATCTGTGCTCATTGAGGAACCAGTCAATAGAGTGTCAATGTGACATGGAGTGGCAACTGTTGGAAGTGTTAGGCTGTGTGTTGTGTATGCATAATGCAGGCTTGTTGCACCAGTGTTGAGTAAGGGCACATTCCACAATGTGCATGACAATCATAGTTTCGTCACTTGACCCATGGAATGGGTGTATATTACCACTCTGAACTGACTGCTTACCTTCAGTTGAGTGCACCCCAGCACACAGGTGTGAGTGAACTAGTGAATCTGCTGTGAAGTGTTTTGTGGTGATGTTGAGCAAACCACCTGTCAGTTTTATCACTGATTTCTATGTTTGTGGTTGACAGTGAGCAGGTAAATAAACTGATGAGTTACTTGCTAAACGCAGAACAGTGTTTCCCCGCTGTCTATGCTAGTTTCCCTGCTGTCTATACTAGTTTCCCTGCTGTCTATGCTAGTTGACTGAGAGGGGAATAGTTTTCATAGCTCGCCATCATTTGTCAATAAAAACCACTAGATGTATTATACAGGATGCTGGCATACTAAGCGTTTCGATTTCAAACAGATGTCTGTGCTCTTTTTGACTTTGGCTTAGTTGGGGCATGATACCAGTTTCACTTTTTGGCTCATTTCCACTATGTGTCACAGTTGCAAATAACAATGTTATTGAGGAGTGTCTGTTGTGTGTGGGATCCAGCCATTTGACAACCCAGGTGTTTCATTATAAGTGACCTAGGTCATGTTTCCAAGCCAGTTGGAGTAGGGCATCAAACATTGAAGTCCCTTGAATACACCTGGGTGTCGCCATTGTTACCTGCTCTGTGCCTGTAAAATAGGATAATCCTGTGAGAGCTTAGATTAACTGGAGTATGTGTGAACTATTTACCTATTGGGGGGTGGGGGTTGCGTTGCACCTGTGTGTGTGTGGGGGGGGGGGTTCGAAATGCAGTACTACTGTTTAGGACTGGGCTCTGATAGATAAGTTTCTCGTAGGAATGGAGTTTGTTGTTGGATTCAACCCAGATTTGAAGACTTGTTTCAACACAAGCTCTGCACTTCGATAGATGTTTGATAGTTGATATTGACTGTATTGGCAGCCATGTGTTAGTTACCGCCCATGTTGTGTGCTTATACATCCATATGTTGTTGTTGATTGAGAAACACAGGACAAACATTGCACACAATGATGCCAGTCTACAACTCTTCAACCTTCTGTTCTCTGTTTTCTCTGCCTTTCTCCTCCTGTGTAACAGTTGGCCAACCCATTCACACACATGCCTTCCAGGTAACAGGTGTCAACAAGCTCCATAATGCCCTTTCAATAAATTTTCAATTAATTTTCATTTGCCCAGCCAAGTGTTCTTGTTAGTTAATCCTCTTTTGTTGTGGATAAGGTTGTCCATGGATTGGTGATTTAGAGAGTAGACTATCAATCATAAGGAAAGATCTCCACTATAATGAGATAGGCATGGCCATAAACTGACTTTTAAAGAATAGTGAAGTGTGTTGTGTGTGAAAGACCCCTTTGGTTAAAACTGACTGTAGTGGATACCAGTGAAGTGTATTATTGTTTGTGAAAGACCTACTTGGTCAAAAGCTCACCTCTGTTGAGGTTCTCTACTTATTTCACAAATGATAATTGACATATTTTCAAAGGCTGGTTACTTTAGTGTACATAATGGAAATTGTAACTAAAGTTGTTTTATGATAGCTGCACAGTACAAACATGATGCGCCTTATAGACTAAAGTTTTCTTTATCTTTTATCTTTTTGTGGAGAAATTTGACAGAAGAGAATTTCCCTTGTCAGCCATATTGTGCGGTCAGTAAGTGGAAAATTAACTATTACAAAACCAATGAATTTCCAGTATAGTAATAAATAAGTTCAAATGGTTTCTTTTGTGGGTAAATCACTTTTGACTAGGTGTAAAAATCTATTTTCTGGTATCTAGGTCACAGAAGATGTTGTGAAATGGTTTCTTTCTGTTTTCATCATTTTATCCAATGCTGTTGCTTTATCCCATTAAATTCTTGCTCCATCCTCTGCTGTGTCTCTCCAGGATATTCTCGTCACTCTGGGGGTATTCTGGAGTGGATAATGAAAGCCCTCATTAGGCCAGGCTGTGGAGGAATAAAAAAGTGGATTCACATATCACATGACAGGCACTGGTCGGAGGTGGTGCCACACTGTCTGTGCGCTAATTGTGTTTAGAAAAATGTAACTGTTGCAGGCTTCCTGCTCAAATATTTGACAGTGCTCTTGGCTGTTGTTTTATGGGCGAGAACAAGGGTGGGTGTGATGAATTAGATCAGGAATTCATGTGGTTAGCTGTAAGTATATCTGTAGGCTTCATCTGTCATAGTATTTTGCGGTATGGTCGAGTAGTTCTGGATCAATATCCTTACTATCTTTCTCATTGGTATTTGTTTTGTAGCTCAGCGCTGCCTGCAGGAGTTGCGTAGAAAAGATGGCATTTGTATGTATGTTTGATGGTGAGCTATGCTTGTGCTGAGGTGTGAATTATGTACACTTGGGATGAAGTGGGGTTTCAACTGAAAGTGAAACCCAGACCAATGACTTGAAATGAGAAACAGTTGCACTGTGCAGCATGTTAGCAGGGACTGCTATAAAAATAGTAACATTTAATTTAGGACATCCATCTAAACTTGCAGTGACTGAACAAGCTTTTGGTGTGACTGAGTGTATGGCCCTGGACCATGTATTGATCCTGGGGTGTTAGCCATCTGTTGCCACACACTTTGCTCAAGTTCTTTTTTTCTCTCTGTTCACTACAGATATGGCAAAGTGTTTGGTAGTGGGAGCAAGTTACTGGCTTACCAACTCCAGAGGGATGGGCGGCGAGTCAAGACACAGGTACGGCTTCTGGCCACACAGATGAACCACCTGGACAGAAGTGAGGCTGACCTTGATGTGCGTCGTCTACTCAGGAAGGCGCTGATAACTAGTCTGGCTGCTTTCCCGTACAGAGATGAGGTATGGAGGCTTGGAGGAGCGAATTTGCATTAACATTGACTGGCAACTACCAGAAGCACTGCCTTGTCTGTGTGTAGTGGAGCAGAAAGGTAGTCAAGCTTATCAAAATCCTTAGTAACCATAGTGAAAAAGAGTGCTGACCAACCCTTGTTGAAAGTCAAATTGGCAATTGTCTTGCGAATTTTATCTACAACAAATACTAAGTTGATAAAGTTGCATCTGCGCTAGAGATCTGTGTTCGTGCTTACTGAGAAGATCAGGGAATCACGTGACTGGTTGTTGATTAATGGTCAGATTTTTTGTTTGAAAGTGCTGTTTTTTTTCATATTAAATGTTGTAACATACTTATATGGGTTAATACCTATGTTTCTCTCAACATCCACCCACCCCCCAAATTAAGAACTGTTTTATTTAACTGTGACCCCCAAATTCAAAATATGGTTGAGACTTCCTAAAAGTTTGAGTTTCTTGGTGAATGTCCGTCGATAGAGTTCTACCTGACAATATATGGTACTCACCTGGGCTGGGTTGCATAAAGCTTCAAAACCCATCCGCTGGATAAGTTTGTTGCATGACGTCAGGTGCAGTGTCCACTGGATAAGTTTGTTGCATGACGTCGGGTGCAGTGTTCAACAATAACAACATGACGTGTGATATTGCGACATCATTGTTCCTATACACGTATAACTTTTATGCAACTGGGCCCTGAATCACTAAATGTGCGGTACTCACCTGAATCACTAAATGTGCGGTACTCACCTGAATCACAAACGGCCACTTTCACCAGGACCTTGTTGTGTCTACACTTTACTGATTAACACTCGTTAATTATTCAATTATGTCCAACTTGTGTGCAAAATGGAACTGACCACCCTTACCGAGAGATCCCAGCACAAACAAAAAAGGGCCGATAACAGTTGTCTTGAATGAGGGTCTGAATAGAACGTTGCGGGTGTTATGCACTGCTGTTTGAAAGGTGATTCTCAGGATGACCTAGACAAAAGCAAGCCAATACGCCTTACAGTCCCTTACATTTGACAATATATGGCACTGGTGGGTTGAGCGATGCTCTTTACATACTGTAGGAACCAAATGAACATGTGTTACTATCCAAAATAGGCTTTAAAGTCGGCTAGAATTGAAGATTAAACAATTATCCTCATAGGAATTCAATTTTGCAAAACATTAAATATTGGAAAGTAAGGTCCTACATATCCCTTAGTCCAGAATCAAATGATGCACTTGATATCTAAACTTTTACAAGGTTTCTCACAAAGTGTAACATAACTGAGCTTTCTCTAGGAACTCGAGACTTAGTCATCATTTTGGTTAGTCTTGTGTCACCTGTTCTTACTCATTAATAACTTTCCCTGTGTAGTGTAGCTCAGGTAGTTATACAGTGTTGTCCTTGACCACAATCTGCCTATTGTAATACGCTATTAATAGACCTTGCCCTTCACTCAATCACTCTCATGGTAATTTCATTATTTGATCTTGTCATACATTTTGAAGCGCCATATGGTCACTATTGTCTATCTACTTGAGTAAAGCTGACCAAGGCATCAACTGGGTGAACCATCGGCCATGTGTTGTACACAGCAAGCACTCAATTAGGCTGCTTCAGTTGTACAATCTTTACTGGTGTCAAGTTGTGTCATAAGGTCAGAGTTCACTGACATTTTGACCTTAGGCTTCAGCATTTTTGTATATGAATTGTGTTGAGGTAAAGAGGGGGCGTTGTTACTGTTCGATTACGTGTTTATCATAATGCTAGCATAAAACAATGTCAGTTGATAAAATATCTTTAGAACTGGCTGGTCATTTCTCTTCATCTTGTTTCTATGGTGATATGTCTTGGGAGATAAAAATGATGGCCATATGTGACCACTGATAAACAAGCTAAGTGTGTGTTGTATGTAGGTTGCAAACTCTACATGTGTAGTTGTACAATCACCACCTCAATATCTGCATTATGTCGTCATCCCGCCATCAACCTTTTGTCACCGTCCCACAATCTCCATTTTGCCCCCGCCATTTCCTTTTGTTCACCGCTCCACATTCTGCATTTTGTCCCTGTCATACCATCTGTATTTTGGTCCTCAACCAACCACCTGCAGTTTATGGGCTACAGTTCTAAAGCCATCTAATTTGCCAACTTCACCAGTTTAGCTGGCTCTCACCAGGATTTATTAACCTGTCAAAGTTGGAGTTATTGATAGGATATGACTTGGTTATTTTTGTGCAAACCATCACTTAAAATGACATCTTAAATGACTTGGCATGTGGATTGAGTGGCCATCCTGGTTGAATTGTATTAGTGAGCCAAGCCTAGTGCTAAGATTAGACACACTGTTAGTGTGATAATTGCGAGCCAAGCCTAGTGCTAAAATTGGACACACTGTTAATGTGATAACTGTGAGCCACTTGCCTAGCTACAGATGGCCACATTGTTAGTGAGATAACTGTGAGCCACTTGCCTAGCTACAGATGGCCACACTGCTAGTGAGATAACTATGAGCCACTTGTATAGCTATAGATGGCCACATTGTTAGTGAGATAACTGTGAGCCACTTGTCTCTCTACAGATGACCACACTGTCAGTTAATAACTGTTAGCCACTTGTCATAGCTATAGATGGCCACACTGTTGAGATAACTGTGAGCCCCTTGTCTATCTACAGATGGCCACAAGTTATCTAACTTAGCAAGTGGTTTGAATAGCAGCTTGAGACTGGTTGAGAACCTGAAGACTAAGTGTGTCACCTAATATGTATAAATGGGAATCTAATCTCGTCACTTTTAAGCAGTTCATTCATTGACCACCAGGGGGTGTCTATGAAAATGGAATGATTGATGATCCACAATTACCATTGCTTAAAGAAGGGTTTTCAATCTCTTGGACATGCGTAAATGGTTTTCAATCTCTTGGACACGCGTAAATGATTTTCAATCTCTTGGACACACGTAAATGGTTTTCAATCTCTTGGACACGCGTAAATGGTTTTCAATCTCTTGGACAGGTGTAAATGGTTTTCAACCTCTTGGACGTAAATGGTTTTCAATCTCTTGGACATGTGTAAATGGTTTTCAATCTCTTGGACATGTGTAAATGGTTTTCAATCTCTTGGACATGTGTAAATGGTTTTTAGTTTTAAAACTTTCCTGCTTTCAGTATGAAGTTCTTCAGACTGCCAGTGCCCTCCTGTGGACAACAGCTGTACCAAACGAGGTGTGTAGTATCCTAAATGAACTAAAATGTTACCGTTTGTAAGAAAGTCAATAAAAAACGAACGGTTACTTCTATTTAATAGTGCACGTGTATCGCATGTTTACTTCATACATTGGATCATGTGAACGCCACCGTCACCACATCATGCTTTGATTTCTTAATATAACCTTTCGGCACCACGATTCATGCAGCACATGTATGAAGGAACTAAGTTTGCTGCATTTTAGTAGGGGTTTCATTAATAAATTGATAGATTATACAGGAGTTGATTGTTCTCCATCAAGTTTTGTTTTAAATTATGAGCTGCAATGTGGTGTTGCTTTATATTAATGTCAGCACGTTGTCATTATTTTGTGCACTTGTGCTGTAAATTATAAAATGTGATGTTTATCATTCAACAACATGCCATTTCATGCCACTCCCGTTTAGTTGAGTGAGATGTTCCTCCTTGAGGCTGCCACTTTGTTGAGACTCCTGGGTCGTCGTATGCTGGAACTGTCCATCCAACAGCAGTTCGTGTCCGAAGACATGCTAACCCTGGTCACTGAGATCTCGTCACATCTGTTGACCGCTGCTTCCACTAGTGACAACATCTCGGCCCACGCAGCTAACATTGTGGTCACCAACGCCACTCAAGTCATCGATACTTTGCTGAAGGTAAGTCCAGCATTCATTGTCCAAATTTATGTGGTCTTGTTTCTGAACTACTTTTTTGGACTAGTGTTTCTGAAGCCTATGCGGTAAACCTAAATGACTGTTCAGTCCAAGACACATTACTTCAAACTTTCATTATCAAAGCTTAGTTCTTGTTTGAGTGTTGCTTTGTACAAAAGTAGTTGCAAAAAATTTGACTGAAAAAAAAGTTTTGTTTTATTGTGCCCTTAATCGTTGACGGAGTAAAACTATTGCCAGTTTGTAAACAGTGTCTTCACTGGCTTGGTTTTATGCAAATGAGTCATACTCTAAAAAATGATTGACAGCAAGAACAGGGGTGTGTGTCTAGCCGAACAAATACTCAAATAAGGCTTAATGTAAAGAAAATGACTAAGATTGAACAAAGGGTTGAGGGTGTGTCGTGCTGAACAAATAGTGAACAGTCTGCTCTGACTTCCTGTGTTGGAATGACGATCTGACACTTTCTTTAATGCTAGCAATTGATCATTTTGATGTGGGTTGCAAGAATTTGAATAAATGTGGGCTTGTGATGTCAAAGCAGCTTCAAACAAGAGGTCATCAATTGGACTGGGTGACACTAGATACACTGCGCTGAGAACAATTAGAATATTCGAAATGATTTAAACGGTAACTAGTCATTGTTAATGTTACTTAGCTGTAAGTGTGACCATGAACATTGTTCTGATTAGTGCTGTGAATGTGACCATGAACATTG
>NMRA01000506.1:5147-19060 GCA_002633005.1 Phoronis australis
TAGCTTAGTTTATTTAAGTCGTGTTGAAGCTGCAAAGAACATTCAGGGCTGCTCCCTGCGAAGGGGTAAAAAAGCGCCGTGTCATCTGCATAAAGGTATGTGCTACATGACAGGTTATCAGGAAGGTCATTAATATAAACCAAGAAGAGAAGAGGGCCCAATACGCTACCCTGCGGTACACCTGCGTTTACAAATCCAGGATGGGATAAAATTGAAAGTACGCCATCGACACGAACACTGTATGTTCTTTCGGAGAGATATGAGGTGATCATGTTTAAAAGATTACCAGTAATGCCATAGGATCGAAGTTTGTGAAGTAGAAGGTCGTGAGGGACACAGTCGAAAGCAGAAGCTATATCTAGAAAAATGGACCTGACACTCTCTCCCTTCTCAAAATGTAAATGAATCTCATGTACTATTTCAACAAGTTGTGCCACGGTGCTGTTCCCACGCAAAAAACCAAATTGACGATGATAGATCAAGTTGTTTTGTTTGAGAAATGTAAGAATACTTTGAGCAATGATCTTCTCAAAGATTTTGGACAGGGTGTTAAGTAATGTTATTGGGCGATAATTTGAAATTTAGATTCCAGTTAGATTCTCACCAAATCACCAATTATAGTTAAAAATGCCAGTGAGAACTCATTGGGAATTGACCAACAGGGGCAGTCAGTTAGAAAATAGTGAGAAAATGTTATGTAACAGTGAGAATCCAGTGAGAATTTTGGTGTTTGAAAAAATCTGAGTGAGAATTGTGAGTAAGAATTTGGACTTCCTACAATTGGAGTGAGAATTCAGTGAGAATTTAAGATAAACAAACACCCTGATTGGCTGTAACTGTGGAAATTTCAGTTGAACCAGATTTCTGAATTCAAACTAAAATGGCACCAGGAATGAGCAGTTGGAGAAATAGCTTGAAGATTGTTGATGTTTTTCTAACAAATATTGTGAAATTACTGAACAGTTTGTCTGCTAGTCAACCAGAGGGGACCCTGGACTGATTTTGTGTGTTAATAAGCTTAAGGTTAGTACATTTCATACATCTAGTAGAGTGCATGAAGCACGAGTATTAGACTGATGTCTTCATTCTGCGTTGCCAACTGAGTTTTCAGTATTTTGGTGATTCACCAAAGGCATTCTTGTTTTTAGTTTATGTCTGCTTAATATTTCACAATTTGCAATTAAATTGTATCCTTATTCAAATTTTAAGATAAACTCACAAAAACAAGCAGTGTTTTGGTTACCAAAAAAGCTTTGATTTCTCATCTATTCAGTCAGTGGCTGAAAAGGCACATTCGCAAAATTTTCTAAGTTCAAAAATATCACCCAGTGAGAATTTCACTCCGTGAGAATTTCAGTAACACAAATTCTCACTAATTTGCATAGCATTCCTACTGACTGAATATTTCAGTAAAAAACAAATTCTTACTGAGTGGGAATGCTCTGCAAATTAGTTAGATTCTCACTGAATTCTAAGTGGAATATCATTGTATTCTCACTAGAGTGAGAATTTTTTTCTCACTAATTTAAATGGCATCTTAATTATAGTTAGATTTTAATTGGAATCGAACTGGAATCCAGTGAGATTCTCACTGGCTTTTGTGATTAGAATTTCCTGAAGCTTTTTCATAAGGGATTTATTTGATTGTTTTCCACTTAAGCTGTTGCAACGAACAATGTGAATGTTGGGTGACTACCAGATTTTGCATGCACCCTCACCGGTCCGTTAGCTTTACATGTTGATGTAGATTAAGTTTTTCAACGAGGTGACGAGCATAAGTCAACTATACCCGGGTAATTCAGGGGTATTCGGGGTTAACGAAGCTCAACACATGCAGTGGTACAAGTCTTCATGCACCTGGAACCATTTTTATGCTTTATCATTATATAGTTAAAACCGAGCTGAGGAGCTAGAAGCCTGACTCAAGGGTATAGCAGTGTGACCCAGTGGGACTCAAACCAATGTCCTCAGGTAAAGAAAGCGAGCACCTATCACACTAGGCCACACTGTCCCCTCTTGTGATTAAGTGGCTATACACCATGTTCTGGTGTCAAAACGACTTCCTTATCATAGCAATGACTACAATAATGATACAATAATAATAATAATTAAACTTTATTAATAAGGAATAGGATCCAATACAATTTAAAACATGATTTAGCCAAACCCTATTATGGAGTATGGTTCTCTTAGAGCAATAAATTAAATTAAATTAAGACATTAAACTAAATTAAATTGATATTTACAAATTAAATTTATAAATTGAATTAAAATTAACAATAAATTAAAACTCCTATGTGATATATACAATGAATTCTATGGTGGACAAAGACTGAGGGACAACTATGATGACAACATGCACAAGTAAGTGATGAGTTTGTGCCTGAAGTCATCAAAACCATCCGACCAGCTTCAGGCTATGTAGTAAATCGTTCCATTCTCCAGTGGCTTGAATAAAAAAGGACTTGGATTATAACAAAGGTCTGTGTCTGGGGACAACAAAATTGTTTGAGGAAGATATTTCTGGTCCTAATGTGGTGACTGTTTTGAATGAGTAATGTGTTACAAGGTAAATATTTGTCTAAAGGCAGCCACCCCAGTCTGCTAAATATATGAATTGATGGAGTGTCAAAAGGCACACCGGAAATAAGTCTGGCCGCCTGCTTCTGAGCTTTCAATAGACGGGTAACCAAATTCGCATTGCATCCTGGCCACACAGTACTACAATAAATGAAGAGAGGAAATACACAGACTCTGAAATATTTCAGACGCCCTTCTGTGGGAAGAAGTGGTGACATTCATTGGAAAAGATCAAGATGCTGTCTAATTTGGGACACAGTCCCACGAATATGAATAGACCAGCTAAGGGTTTTGTCAACAGTGACACCCAATAACTTTTTGCTGTCAACCTATTTGAGCTGAGCACCCGAAATAGCCAGATTAAGTTCAAGGTTACTTCTAACGTTAGGTTGATCTGAGCCAATACTGCTACTTTTTGTGTTTTTTTTTTCGTGTTGTTATCCTGTTATCCCACTAACAATGTTACTGCTTTGGCAGCTGAAACTAACCCACCGTGACTCGTAACGTAAAATGACTGGAGCAATCTTATGCAGCCGCACTGCAGGTTATATACCAGATACCCTAGGCTCATGCTATATGGGCAACAAAAATGAAAAATAATATTTTGGTCTCTATTCTTAGTGGAAAAACTTTTACTGAATTAACGAGAAGTGTGAATGACGCTGATACTTACTAACTCTTCAAAATATAAATATCTTGGACTGATTGGAGAACTTATTTCAGCAGCAACATCTGTGAGCTTTAATTGCAGAGAGCTGCATTCAGAGCGGAAGACATTTCAATATGAAGCAACTGGTGTTAGATGTGTCATTCAAAAGCCCAGTACATCTTAATTTGGGTAATGACATCATGAACTTTTTGTACCAAGAGAGTTATCTTATCATGTATGCAAGGGACCCAACTCTAAATTTGATACACAAAACTATCATTATTCAACACTGTTCATTCAATGTTTCAGATGGAGCAAAGGACCATTCACAGAATGACTGCTTTGCTTGTGCAATACTTTCCCATGGGGAGGAGAATGTTGTGTACGGCGTCGACGGCACTCTCAAAATAGAGGATCTCACTAACCCCTTCAAAGGAAACGACTGCAAGTCTTTGGTTGGAAAGCCAAAAATTTTCCTTGTGCAGGTACTTCCAACTGTATTATGGTAGTTTTCACATGACAATGACGTGTATATCCTTTGAAATTTTGGGGTAAGAGTTGTTTTGTGTTTCTTTTCTGTCATTTCTTGTCTCAATTTTGTTCACTTTAATAAAATTAATTGACCTATTTCTTCATTATTTGAGGATGAGAGTTGTTATTTTTGAAAGCACAACATTGAGAATTTTTATGTCTCTTTTTCAAAGCTCAAATCACTTCTCTTTTTACCTGATTGAGTCACCTCCACAGGTAATTCATGGTGTAACAGACCCATGGGATTACCAGCTACCTGAATGCATGGTTTTATACTTCTCATTGGGTGAAGTATTGTTTCCTGAGCGCCACTTAGTGACGGTTCAGCTACTCATGGCATGCATTGTAGACTAAATGCGTTTCATTTCTTGATATCTGACAGGCCTGCCGAGGTACGCTGCTCGATCATGGTGCGGATAAGGCTGATGCTGCGATGGAGGTGGATACCCCAATTGAACGAATACCAACGGAAGCTGACTTCCTTATGGGTTGCTTTGTAGTTCCAGGTAGAGTGTGATCTCCTTGATTTATTGGGTCCTATTGATTGTTTCTGTTTGGGAAGACTTTTGTAATATTCTGTTTGAAAAAGGGAATACGGTGAGTTAAAAGAAGTGTTGTGTGCATTTTCATGTGATACCAAGTTCATAAATATATTCACTGTAGAAATTTTCACTTTCTCTTGCTCATTTCGAACATCAATAGAGTTTTTCTACGTGGTAGCGCATTTTTTGCAACCTTTCATGTGTTGTGTAACGTAATCTAATACTTAATTACAATTTTGTATACGTACTTTTATACCACAATATTAGCGTCAAATGGCAGATAAAACCGTGTAATAACCCATAAAGTTATCTCACTAGTGAGATAACGATTTGGCGGGAAACCCAGGGCGGAGTCGAACCCGGGACCTTGGTAGTGCTGATCGCCGACTTTAACCACTACACCACGCAGCGACTGACGTCATCAAGAGTGAAAATAGAATACTTAAATGAGCACGCGCAATAATCGCACGTTCAACAAACCGCATTGTACTGTACTTATACGCTACGAAAAATAAGACACATAATTTCCATAAAAATGATATCTTAATTCAGTGAAATTTTTCTCTCATGTCCTCTTACTTGTAAATCATCGATCTCCAGTTTGAATGCGGNGCAACTTGCATGCTAATTCCTTATCTCTGTGATTGCTTGGCCAAGTTAGTTAGAATACACAACATATAGCGACGATGTGAATATGAAGTAGGTTAGAAATTTGGAAATGTTTTGAAGAACGAGTTTTATATGTTTTGTTAAAATAGCATTGTTGTTGAGTTCCTGCTCTGAACATTAGCAGTAAGAGCATGCATCACCACCATGGACAATTCCATCGTGGCACTTTCATAATGGCTGACGTATACAAACTTTACATAAACAAATACTAGTCTGTAAAACTTTCAACACTTTTATATAGAATTGCACATGTGGGGAGACAGAGGGAAAACTGTTTTGTACACTCTGGTGAAATGGCTATAAGAGAACGATCCCTATATGAGTCTACTTGTAGTATACAGTATTTCTAATGAAGGATCTGCCAACCTCCATGGTCACCTTGCAAGAGTTTGCAATTTGATCTCCAGCAACTTATGTGGTAGTGATGATTTCAGTGTTTACTCTATACACTTCAGGATATTTTTCTTGGCGGAATTCCACTAGAGGGTCCTGGTTTGTTCAAGCAATCTGTGACGTGTTCGACCAATATGCGGAGCAACTTGACGAGTACGACATGCTCAAATTGATGACGAGGGTTAACAAAAAGGTTGCCTACGATTTCGAATCCAACAAGAAGAAACAAGTGCCATGCATCACCTCTATGTTGACAAAGGACTTGTATTTTAGACTAAAAACTAACTAGATGCGAATCATCTTTTAGCTCACTTGCTTGGACAATACTGTCAGCAATGGGGACCAAGAGAAAGGGAGACAATTTCATGGCCTAAGCACACGCAATGACACCTACTACTAAACACCTATGCACTAAAATAACTGAAATCTTGATACATGATTTCAATCACATCTGCAGTACTTTGAGTACCTTAAGGTAACTGTGAACATTGTTTACCAGTTGTACTTATATGCAGTTATCTTTAATTTCGTTAACTCTAACCCCTACAAAGTATATATTTTCTGACAGGTTTATAAATTTCCTAACAAAATTTATTATGTTTTTAAACTTGTCTTTATTTTGTCTTGGGATATGCGTTTTTAGTAAAAAAAATTGACTTTGAACAGAGATTTTAAATTTATTGTTCCTCCAATCATATTGGTCTTTTGTCAACATGTTGATAACTGCATTTTCGAGTGAACTGTGTCTCAGTTTTTTTAAATAGGTTTTAGTTTTTCGGAATGAATCAAGTGTGCGGCCGTTTTTGCTCAAAATGCTCTAAAATGTTGATAATTAAAAAACTAAAACATATTTCAAACATCTGAGTCTCTGTTCTTGCGAGAATGCTGTTATCACCATGTTGACAAAAGACCAATATAGTTGGAGGAACGATATTTTTAAAATCTTTGTACAAAGTAATTTTTTTTTATTTAAAAACGCATATCCCGTGAAAACGTTAGCACAAGTAAATGAAAATAATAAATTTTGTTAGGAGATTTATTCACCTTTTTGTAATTCAAGCTTAACTCATAAACCACAAGAGCTGCTTCTAGAGATTAACAAAAATACACGTCATTAAAACACGAATAAATTCAGAAAATTCTTGACTGCATCCCCCCCCCACCCTGTGGGATTCCCCGTTTCCCATGGTCCCCAGGCTCCCTATCCAGAATATGCAAACACTAATGACATAGAGAATTGCTCGTAATATTCTCTTTTGATAAACATGACAAATTCGTTGGTCTAGGGATTTTCATGTTTATATATCTACGAATATTGACTGATTCATAAATAATTTTTTGACAATTAGAAGTTAATTTTGAAAGATTTGAAAACACTTCTGTGACCTTAGTTGCAGGCTGAAGTTGTGAAAATCTCTAACATCCGATCCACAATTAATAGCAACGTACACTAGACAACTTTTGCCTTTTTGAAATAACTCTCACGACTGACTCGGAGGGTATTGATGAAATTCTGAGATTGCTATGTAGCTGGGTGTTCCAGAGAAGTACTCACAAATGACAATACTGGCCTTGTAACAAGAGAAGTGTTTAAAATTCACAAACAGGAGACCAAAATGGACTGTTAAGTCTTTTAATCAAATTAAATCACAGCATTTTTCATTAACTTCGGAAGATTGTGTTGTCACTTCCCTTGGCGCTTTTTAGTTTCCTGTAGTATTGCACAATAAATTTTCTCTCTGACCAAAACTGAGTTGTTTGCTATTTCCAAGCATTCATAGCACGTAATTGTTCACCCCACATGCACTTAAAAACAAGGTGGAGGCCTAACCGTGCAGTAGGCACGGGCGCAGAATCTGGTCCACTGAAACTGAGCTCCCGGGCATTGTACTGAGGTGCTAGTACATTTTTAGAGCACACTATTTTTCATTTGTTCTCAATCACCAGAAACTGCTACCCGTGCTTGTAACGGATCCAAAGCCAGCCAGCATACCGGGAATATCGGAACTTCACGCTTTTCATAATTTATACTTTCAAACCATAACCCTAACGGGCAAATCATAATCAAGGTCCATATTCGGTGGCCGCTTATGGTGAAAATGAAGGTCGTCATATAACTGTATCATTATAAAGTACCTTCATTCCAGGTTTGTAATCTAAGATATTTTTGCCCAAGAACCACCGAATAAAATTTTATGGCCTAATGCATCACAGTTGTATAAAAGGGTACGTACACTACAACTTGTGGTCAAAGCCCACTTCTGCCATGCAAACATCCGTAAGGTAGCTGTTAATTTAGTAAGTTCTTGATGAAGAAGTTTCACATACCAAAGTAAGGAAAGTTATTACCGTGCTGATCTAGTTATTCTAGATGATGATACATTGCAGATATCTTAACACAGTATAATGAGAACTTCTTCTCTTGCAATATGATTCTTACGAATAGTAAATGACAAGTAACTACTTTTTTTAAAAACTTTATTGGTGCTATTTGCCAACTTTCCAATACATTTACCATTTGGTCAAAATAGTTAAAGCAATACTAGGCCCAGTGTCCCACTTACAAACAGTAAAAACTGATACTGATTGAGGGGCACGTACACTACGCACAGTCAATCAACGTCAAATTTTGACTAAGTTACAAATTTATGGGATGGTCTCGAGTTTTGTGCTGCCTCTTCTTTTTGGTTTTTTGAAAGTTGGCAACATCAGTTGTCACATGACGTGTCTTCTAGGATGTTACTAGCCAAGTCCTGTGTGGCATTTTATTGTCCACAAATTTGATAATGTCCATTGTTTTTTGTCAGAATGGATGCACTTTTCAAATATCAGTATTGTTCATGAGAACAGCAGTATGTAAAAATACTTGTGGGCAATACTTTATAGCACAGAGGTTGGAGGTACGTACACTACACAGGGGTGCGTACAGTGTACACTATATTTCAATGGCTTGTCAGGTTTCTGAAAAATACTTAGACTCTACTGAGAGTTAGTTCATTTACCAAATCTATTCAAAGAGAACAAATAAAAAGTACAGCATACATGTGTATATCCGTCTGTCATTCTTTGAAAATAGGCACATGTTAAAATATAGGGGCTGACCAGCGGCCAGCCTATTTCATCCAACATATTCGTACCCGTACTTTTGCTAATTCAGTTGACTCGAGCTGCAAGCTCCGCACATCTATTCGGGTTTTTAGCCTATATAGTAGTGACTACTGTCAGCTTCCGGAATCCGCCAATATAACCACTGTCTTTAGGCCTATAAGTTCTCCGCATTTTGAGAACCAGTTTGATGCCCGTTATTTAGTGGAGAAAACCTAGGACTTTGATATTACTCCCAGAGAAAACTAGATCTCAAAATACGGAACTTCAGTAATTGACTGTTTAAAAGTTTAACATGTTTAAGATCGGGCCATTCTTTGTTGTATTTGTCCTCCCTAGCCTCCAGCATTACAAGAAAAAAAATTAAGTATCTGTGACTGTCAGTGACCGCCATCTCTAGCTGGTCCCAGTAGAAAGGATGAAACTATTGGACCCTCTCATGCTCGGAGCTTTTCAGCGAATTATGCCTCACACTGGAAACTGCTTACCAGTAAAAGTAATATCAAAAATCATGCTTGCCGACTGCGGTAAAAATAGGAGCGCGTGCAGTGAAAAAATGTTCAGTTGCCGGCTTGGGCAACTGAACAAAGGGTTATTCGAAGGAAAAGTTTGATTACGGGGGTATTTGTTCAAGATGAAAGGAAATAGTGACGTCAACGGCAACCTAATTAAGGTGTCCCTCTATGCGCTAAATGTATTTATAACAACCAGATTTTGATATTTTAATCTGTGTGAGGCATAATTAGCCGAAAAGCTTCTGTCTCTACTGGGGCCAGCTAGAGACAGTGGTCAGTGTCTAGTACCTGTATAATTTGTTAGTCTAGTTGGCTCTACAATTTTTGTCTTCTGGTGGTGAAGATATTAACATGCTGATATAGTCTCCATTTCAGTGGAGTGAAAATTTGCAAATGGTTTCAAGTCATCGAGCTCTAATCTTGCAACTGGTAACCAAACAAAGGGGCAAGAAGCTACCAAGCAAGTATGAAACGAATAAACGATAACGGGAATTCCTTCCAAAATGGAAGGAAGATTTTGACTGGTTACGGCATGATAGCGACCAGAGGCAGAATAAAATGTGTTGTGTCTCGTGTGAAAAATACGCCGACGCAAATAGTTCATCTCTTGCGTCTGAGTCGGATGTGTTTAAGATCGAATCTTTGAAAAGTCACCAACACTCAACGGCTCACTCACAGCTTATAAAAAACGTTTTTACTGACTTGAAAAGCCAAGGTAAAGTTTACCGTGTACTATTTCATACACTGGACCAGTGTTCTCCACACGTCGCACACGTAAAAACTGCAACAAACATGCCGGAACCGCGAGGCGGTCAACGTTCTCCATATTAGGCAAGTGTGCATCTTATTTTTACTCACGAACTTCAACAGTAATGCACAATAGTGCAAACAGAAAAATCTGTTTGCTCAACTTTTTATTTTTAAAGGTGAACTTATTTACAAACATATGACATAACCATTTGTTTAGTCAATGATTTGAAATGAAAGTCTATACAGATGTATGTGAAACAGAACAAGGAAATATTTTAATTAATACTTGTGATGTCAACGTGGACTAAGTTCAAAAAGCATAACACAGACATAAACTTTTCCCACAGTCCAAGTGAAGTGTCTTTGTAAAGCCAGTTGCATTTTTATGCGCCCACATATTTATATATGGACGCATTATGCCGTCATCTCCGTCCGTCCGTCCGTCCGTCCGTCCGTCCGGCGTCCGCTGCTCTATCTCTAAAACCCTTTGACTTACGTTCATGAAATTTGGCACATATGTTCCATTCATAAATGGGACGTCATGAGCGAACTTTTGGACAGATCCGACTACCGTTGTGCCCCCTAGTGGCGATTTTAGTTTTTTACGCTTTTGTATCTTCAAAAGTCCTGAACGGATTTTCATGAAATTCGGTATATAGGCACCTATTAGTGAGATGACGCTATCCTTCCGTTTTCGGATGGATTCGACGTAGTTTGCGCCACCTAGTGGCCATTTTTACTGTTTTCGAGTCTATTTTTGCGTCCACCCCTCTATCAACCAAACTCAGTGCTCAACGGATGATTGTGAAAATTGGCATATATGTGCTTACTATGAAGATGACGGTTGCCGATGATTTTCCGACGATTTCGACTACTGTGGCGCCTCCTAGTGGCAATTTTATTTTGTTTTTGCGCCTCTCCTAAACCGTTCGCAGGATCTTTACGAAATTTAGTAAGTACATTTATATGATGTTAACGATAGACGATGATGACTTTTGGACAGATCCGACTACCGGTGTGCCCTCTAGTGGAAATTTTACTTTTTTTTACTTTTACCTTTGTATCTTCAAAAGTCCTTAACGGATTTTCATGAAATTTAATATGTAGTCACCTATTAGTGAGTTGACGCTATCCTCCCGTTTTCGGATGGATTCGGCGTAGTTTGCGCCACCAAGTGGCCATTTTTACTGTTTTAGAGTCTGTTTTTTGCGTCCACCCCTCTATCAACCAAACCGCTCAAAGGATGATTGTGAAAATCGGCATGTATGTGCTTACTATAAAGAGGACGGTTGACGATTTCGACTACTGTGGCGCCTCCTAGTGGCAGTTTTGTTTTGTTGCGCTTATGGCTGTATCTCCTAAACCGTTCGTAGCATCTTTACTTAATTTAGCAAGTGTATTTATATGATGTTGACTACGAATGACGACGACTTTCGGACAGATCTGACTACTGCTGTGCTCCCTATTGGTAATTTTATTTTTTTTTTACGTTTAACTCAGTATCTTCAAAGGTCCTCAACAGATTTTCATAAAATTTTAAATATAGACATCTATTGGTGTGATGACGCTATCTTTCTGTTTTTGGATGGAACCGAGGTATTTTTCACCACCTAGTGGCCATTTTTTTGCTGTTTTCAAGTCTTGTTTTTGGTGTCCACCCCTGTATCAACCAAATCATTTGAAAATTGGCATATATGTTCTCAGTGTGAAGATGACCTTCTGATGATGGCGGGTGACTACTGTGGCGCCTCCTAGTGGTAGTTGTTGTTTTGTGCCCAGAGTTGTATCTCCTAAACCCACTGCAGAATCTTTACTAAATTTAGTAAGTGTATTTATGTGAAGATAACAACAGACGATGACGACTTTCAGGCGGATCCAACGGACACTGTGACCACTAGTGGCAATTTCATTTTATTCTGTTTTCCTTTGTTTCTCTGAAGTTCCTTGACAGATTTTTATGAAACATGGCATGTTCCTGTTTTTGACTGGATTGTAAGTTTCTGCGGCATCTAGTGGCCCTTTTTATGATACAAATAAATAACCGTAAAAGCACACCATTTGCAATGCATTTGTGGGCGCATTTCAACGCTCCGCGTTGCTCTTGTTATGTCTATGTCTTGATAGCCGAGTCTATATTTCAATTCTCTCGGTATTATGTCTTGCACAGTATTCTTATAGTCAATACACCAGCCCGCATTGTCTGTCTGAATTCGATGTTGTGAAGTTGGTACAACATTAAACTTCAGCACTACCAGAACTCTTGTAAAAACTGCACAATACGCGAGTCTTCCATTAAAACGACTCACGTGCGTTTTTCCTTTACTTAGCACTCGGATGGAAGGTGTTAGACCTGTAGTCGGTGGGCCAGATTTTGTAGGGCCTCTAGAAAATGGTTTTTGTGAGTACTTTAGGGGGGCAATTTTATTTTGGTGTTTTTTAGTTCATTTATTAGAGTGTTTTCAAAATCTAAAAAGTTCCCACATATAAAGTTGCACATTTTTGAGAAATTTGAGTTTGAAGTTACCTAATAATCACCAAAGAGCTTAGTAAACTTATATTTGTAAAAACAACAGTTTTGGTGACTTTTTTGTAAAACAAGTAATATGGTCCCATCAGTGCCATTGTATTGAACAATATTACACTCACATTACATGTTTTACTATTGTAAATTAATTGTAAACAGTGAAATTTAAAAAACGTAAAGAGACACCTAGTGGCAAAAATACAAACTAAGTCTGAATGTTTCTAGGAAGTTATTCTGGCATTGTCAGGCAACAAAAATAACACAAAACACTTGAGACTGGGCAAAATTTGTGCCTCAATGACTAAAACATTGACTAATGGTGTAAAATACAGCTTGTTTGCATAATACACCAGAAATATGTTATAGTACAAAAACAATATAGTTGAATGATCTCTGTGAATNACTTTTTGGAATTTGATTTTTAGTTATATTATCTAGCCACATAGAAAAAACTAGGTTGCCCCCCCAAAGTACTCACTAGGGTGAACGTTATGAGATTTGGCCCACCGACTACTGTAGATGAAAACCAGTATTTTCTAGAACGATAGCGACTGGATTGCCAAACACTTGCAACTATAGAATTCCCATCAATTTCAGGATTGTCACAAAATCATTCTTCCAGCTGAGAACCATCTATTCTCAAGTTGGAGCAAATTGTATTGTAAAAATGCCGATGTTGTCGGCAAAAATTCGGTCCATCGTTCATGTCACGTATATTTGCAATTCGTTGACTGAGTCCGGCAGTATCGCCATCATTCGGATCTGGATATCTGCATCTGAGTCAACGTCAGTATCTGAAACATCTCTCGAGTGTCGTTTTTTAAAATAATCTTTAACGTCCTTCTACGCCTTCCCGTAGCAGATGACATTACTAAGTATGTAGAATGCGCCTGTCAATCGGTAACGGAAGCCAGCATACAGTTAATAACGTAAACAGCACGCTAGGTAAACAAGACTCTGAGAGATTACCTTGGGTTTTCAACGAGAGCACGTGATTTTGGCTACAATTTCTAGCTGTCACCCAAATTCGGAACTACTTCCTTGAAACTGCAAACGTCGCACCAGTGGTAAAATCTAAATACAAATATCCACTTTAATAAACTTGTGCAAAACTTAAATGTCATGTAATATATCCTCTTACACATGTTTATTGAGCTTGTGCTAACGGGTATAATGTGCGACATACACATATGTTTGAAAAGTGTAATTTGAGTTTAATTATGCTTGGACAAGTGTCTTATAGGTCAAGACAAGTAAATTTCATTTCTTCTCGTCCGATTGGACAAGTTTGAAGCCTGCATAAGGGTTAAGTAAGTTTAGTTTCCAAGTCCATGATGTCCTATTATTCAAAAACAACTTGAAATTATTTCCAAATTTAGTCAGGACTACCTGTAATTATGTACTGACCACAACCACCACACCATTGACTACAATGCTCACACACCACACCATTGACTACAGCGCTCACACACCACCACACCATTGACTACATGCTCACACACCACCACGCGATTGACTACATGTTCACACACCACAACATCATTGACTACATGTTCACACACCACAACATCATTGACTACATGCTCACACACCACAACATCATTGACTACATGCTCACACACCACAACATCATTGACTACATGCCCACACACCAC
>NMRA01000506.1:34275-48974 GCA_002633005.1 Phoronis australis
GTAGACTCAAATTATCCCTCTCGGACGTGTTTTCGTAAGTTTTCAATGATTGGTCATGAAGCAAATCCTCCTAAGGTTAACAGTCTGTAACACAAATTTCTGAAGATAGTGGTTTGGCTACATTATGTGACTTTAAATCCGTATATTCAAGCCCAGATAGGTGATTCTGTGTGTCGATTATGTATTGCTGTCAGAAAGTGACGGTGTTTTCACTACAAACCTGGCTTTTTACCACCGCCACTAGTGTTACTGAACGAACCTTTTCATTTTTTTCGTCCCACGTCTTACCGAGACCGGTGCAATGTGTGTTATCGTAAAAAGGCCAACTAGCCATTAATAGCAAGGTCAAAGTTGAATTCAGGACCTCCTTAGGTTGAAATAAATAAAAAACATAAAATAAAAATGTCCTTGAAAACAACAATTTCCGGGCACTACCTCAGTGCTGAGATCCAGCAGGTGCCGAGACAAAGGCGGCCAGACGTAGCCAACTCGGGAGTCAAAATCTGAGATAGCCCTGCACCATAGCCACCAAGATGAAAAGTGTGTATCTTGGAACTAATATATTTGTGTTTATAATAGCCTTCGAGTTATCAAGCAACATCGCTAAGTTCAGCTGCTCGTGTGGCCGTACAGTTTGATCTGACGCTTTTCAACATCATTTTTCGGCTTAGGACATGCCAAGAAATGACGGGATATTATTCTGGAGCAGCATAACGGCTGTCGGTGCTGCACACGTCATATCAACACCGTTTCCCCATTCTTAGCGGACAATTTCTTGAGCTATAGACTAAAGTAAGTTTTACTCGACTGCGTGTTTTTTGTCGGGTAAAATGGCGGCTTGGAAACGCAGACGAAGGTGCGCTAAGAATGCTGCGTTCTGATTGGTCAATTAAGCCGTCCGTCATAATCCAGACGAAACGGTGGCCAGTTCTGGATGCCACGATCTCAGTTTAATTTACGATGAGAATTTTTGTTGATACATTTTTATTCAAATAGTTATAGATTGTTACATAGTAACCCTGTTATTTCCCGTTTAAAGGAATTGTGACCCGAGGGGTCGCTAGTTACAATTTCTCCAAATCTCACGGCGCGGGCTCTAGATACAGGAACTTTAGAGGACATGTTATATTCTATTCATCCCCATTTCGATCATTAACTCTACAAAACCAACAAAAATGAAAAAATCCATCTATCATTGTGATTGACGGCTGGCATCCCTATGCAGCTCATAGAATGAAAATACACAATCATGTGAGTGTTAGAATATCCGCGCCCATCACCAAGGATCATCATATTACTTCCAGTTCCAGCCATCACGTTTTCCCGCCAAATCGTTACCTCCCAAGGGAAGACTGTCTGGGTTATAACCCGGAAGTTATGTCCTTTTTAGGCTTGTATTTGAAAACAACATGCCTTCTGTAATACCATGCGTTGTCAGATCAAGCTGTTAAGATTTTTATTTCTAGGCCACCGGCTTTTGAAAAGTTAATACAAAACATCACAAAAATCGCTACAACATTGTAGAGAGCTTTGAAAATTAATAGCCAACATTCTGAGCCTCCGACTGTTCCTGTAATTTTGTGTTTGTTCGATAAAAATAAATATTTGGCTCAAAATTCATGCTTCCGGTATTTTGTTTATTTTGAACCACAGGCGCTTGGGTTTATGTGACGTCATTTGCGATAAACCCAAGCGCCTGTGTTTTGAACAAAGTTTTTTCGTCCGCAAATTCCGACGTTCCGTACTTGGGTCTCGTGCAGTTCAACGTAGATGGATAAAAGCACGTGACAAACCTCACAATCGTGTACAACCATAGATACTCGTTAAGAAACGCATTAAAGCACATAACTCTGATGCGTCGTATTTGTATTTTTTCAGTAAGTGGAAATTTTTGCCATTCAGAATTTAAAATGACTTGTAAGTTCATAAATATTTCTTGAAGTGCGTTTTGTGGCAAAAATGATCTTGTGCAATTATAAATGATCGACCCGTGTCCAGTGCAGTACGTACCAAGCTTTGGTGCTATGAGGCATAAGCGCTGAGTACCTGGATTCAGGTTATTCTTAAAGCGAGATGCGTTATAAGTTCAAGGGCTTTCTTTACGTTTTTTTTTTTATTATTTTTTATTTTGACTTACAAATCATCAATCGCTACATTTAAATATTGTTCGTTAAATGAACAATTTGCTCGTGAAGGAGGCAAATTTAAGGTACACAAGTGTCCCTTGGGCACAGAAATTAATTATCTTCGCAGTTTCTGAGTGAAGCCCTCACATTATAACAAGAAAAAGAAAATATTGCCCCCAGGTACAGCATTTGGATAGTTGAAGTATGCTTACACCAGTGATAAAACTTTCTTTGCTCATACCTATCGCCACATTTTACTTCAAGGTCAAATATTTTTCAGTCGTGTAGCGACCTTGTATTGCCGGATTTTGTTGTTCAAATTTAAACTTTAATTGCGGAATGGTTTGCATAGGTTTCTTACTGACACTGTGGGACGGATTAGAAAGTAGGCCTATGTAGTTCAGCAGTTTTAGCTCGTTTCCGTTGTCTAACTACAGGATTTTGTGCTTAAGTTGCTATACACCATGTTCTGGTGTCAAAATGACTTCCTTCTTAGATGCATCGTGTTCTTGTCTTGTAAATCCGCTGACAGTTTTACTGCTTGAGTAGCTGAAACAAAGTCACTGTGACACATAACGCCAAATGGCTGTCAATGAAGCAATCTCATGCAGCCACTGAAAGGGACGAAGACTATACCACGCTCATGCTGTAAGGGCAATAAACATGATAATCAGGCAGGTCTCGCAGAATTAAAAGCCGGTTTCCCATTGCTTAAACCGCAGTAAAGAATAAGCCAAAAACCAACCGCAGTAACTTGCCAGTGTTGCCTCTGAACCGAACTGACAGCCACCGCAGTGGTATCAAAGACTCGGGTAGGTAGTATCTGAGGTTTAAACGGAGTTTTTATACCACAGAAAGCGCATATATCGGACATAACCTGGTTCCCGGGCCTCACAAGATGACGTCACGGATAACTTGTGAAGGCCCCCAACCAATCTCGTGGGTCTGTGTAGGAGACTAATATCGGACAATGCGGAAGGAGTCCCGCATAAAGCCGATGCGAAATGGGTCAAACGAGACGCTTGTTCAAGCTACTGTCCTTAGTCAGGGGTTGCGTTGGGTTTTTGAAGCGCCGGTACATATTTCATTAATTCTGGTCACCGAAGAATAACCGAGATTTAAAAATCTAAGTTGACTTCCTCGAATAAAAATTGAACCAACGACGTATGACCTATGTCGAACGCCGGGCCCGGTAGCCTACGTGTATTTCTATTTTTTACTCATTTTCAAGTTCGAACGTTTCACTCGCAATTTCGAGTTCACGGGTGTAACGGTCGTAGCCAGTTGTCGCCGGGGACTTTCTGTTGTTGGCGTCTTCTGCAGTACACCAAGAATATCCGCATATTGAAATTTACACTTACCATATATAAAACTTCAACCATAATACTTCGCAAAAAATCAACAAATTTATTGAAATCTGAAACATTTTAAGAGCCAAATCCCTGCCTTGTTCATGTCCAAAGCCGAAATAACATGTGCTCGTGACACATGAAATAATGGCATTTTCGAGGGAATTGTGTCTCAGATTTTTTAAATAGGCTCTAGTTCTTCGGAACGAATCAAGAGTGCCGGGCGGCCGTTTTTTGCTCAAAATGCTCTAAAAAGTCGATGATTGAAAAACTAGAACCTATTTCAAAAAACTGAGACACGGTTCTCGCGAAAATGCCGTTATCACCATGTTGGCAGAAAAACAATATGATTGGAGGAACGTTATTTTTAAAATCTCTGTTCACATTAAATTTTTTTTACTGAAAAACGCATATCCCATGAAAAATTAACACAAGTAAATGAAAATAATAAATTTTGTTAGGTGATTTATTTTCCTTTTTGGAATTCAAGCTGAAACCGCAAGAGCTGGTTCTGGAGATTAACCAAAATACATGTCATTAAAACACGAATAAATTCAGAAAATTCTTGACTGCGCCCGGCCCTCCCCACCCTGTGGGATTCCCCGCTTCCCATGGTCCCCAGCCGGGCTCCCTATCCAGAATATGCAAACACTAAGTGCCGTAGGGAATTGCTCATAATATTCTGTTTTGATAAACACGACACTATTCGTTGGCGTGGGGATTTAAATGTTCATGTATCTACGAAAATTGACTTATTCATAAATAATTTTTTTTGACAATTAGAAGTTAATCTTGTAAGAATTCATGATGCTTCTGTGGGCTTAGTTGCAGGCTGAACTTGTGAAAATCGTTACCATCCGATCCATAATTAATAGCAAAGTAGGCCTACACTAGACAACTTTATTGCCTTTTTGAAATAACTCTCACGACTGCGGACTCGGAGGGTCATTGATGAAATTCTGAGAATGCTACGTAACAGGGTGTACTCACAATCTAAATGACAATGCTGACCTTGAAACAAGAAAAGTGTTTAAAATTCACAGACGGGGACCAAAATGGGCTCTTATAATTCTTTGAATCAACTACTAAATCACTCATTGCCACTCATTGACTTCGGAAGATTGTATTGTCACTTCCCTTGGTGCTTTTTAGTTTGCTGTATTATTGCACAATAAGATTTTCGCTCTGGCCAAAACTGAGTTGTTCATTTTTGTTTGCTATTCCCAAGCATTCATAGCACGTAATGGTTCAGACCAACATGCACTAAAAACAAGGTGTAACCGTGCACTGCCGCATGATACGATTAACGTAGTCCATGGAAGTAAAAAACAAATTCGAAAATACAGCGCTGTGCGTTGATGATTGGTTCTGACTCAGATCCCCCGCCCACGACGATCGTGGGGGTCGGTACACTTGGTGGAGGGGGGCATGAGTTTTTTTTTGAAGTTTAATTGGTTTGTGCTCTCCAATGCTTTTTACCGTCTCATCGCACTTCGGTCCTGGTGCCAATCATAACAGAAGGCAGAATGGTGAATGTTGGCCAATTCCCCTTTTGTCCACTGACGTCACAAGCATACTGGCGCCCCCAGTGGAGGCCCTGAGAACTCGTAAATAAACCGAGTTCATGAACCCGGTAGTATCCAGCCTAGCAAAGGCCGAGCCAAGCTGGCGAACAGACTTGTATTTATTGTGGGATGTTGAGTATCGTTTTTTTTAAAAACATAATGCATGGTATATAATAATGAATGGTATATAGTATCAATTAATTATGATTGAAAGATTCCNCCGTGCACTGCCGCATGATACGATTAACGTAGTCCATGAAAGTAAAAAACAAATTCCTGGCGAAAATACAGCGCTGTGCGTTGATGATTGGTTCTGACTCAGATCCCCCGCCCACGACGATCGTGGGGGTCGGTACACTTGGTGGAGGGGGGCATGAGTTTTTTTTTTGAAGTTTAATTGGTTTGTGCTCTCCAATGCTTTTTACCGTCTCATCGCACTTCGGTCCTGGTGCCAATCCTTACAGAAGTGGCAGTTGACGGAAACGAGAGGTACATATTCGCATTGTATTTATTGCCACTCCTAGCGGTGTTTTCACTTCCGTCAACACTCGGCAGGGAAATTTCAGTGCTGTAATTCGTGGCGGATTACTCAACAAATTAGTCATAGTTTGGCTTTCCCATTTGGTGGGAACTTAAATACTTCTCCATTTGCTGGAAATCAAGTACATTCGAACTACACGATGAATGATTCCGAAGACGTTCCCAGTCAGGGTGCGACAGGTTAGTTAAAACTGTCTTACTCTTCTTAGACTTAGTTTCATTTTCGTCAGCTCCCGGAATCCGCCAACATAACAACTGACTTAAGTTTAGCCCTAAGGGTTCCGGATTTTGAGAACCAGTTTAATACCCGCTATTTAGTGGAGAAAACCTAGGACTATGATATTACTCCCAGAGAAAACTAGATCTCAAAATGCGGAACTCCTGTAATTGACTGTTTAAAAGTTTAACATGTTTAAGATTGGACCATTCCATGTTGTATTTGTCCTCCCTAGGCTTAGCCTCCAGCATTACGAGAAAAAAATTTAAGTATCTGTGACTGTATAGACAGTTACCGACATCTCTAGCTGGTCCTAGTAGAGACGGTGAACTTATTAGACCTTCACATGCTAGGAGCTTTTCAGCGAATTATGCCTCACACTGATAACTGGTTACTAGTAAAAGTAACATCAAAGTCATGCTTGCCAGCTGCGATAAAAATAGGAGCGTGTGCTGTGAAAAATGGCCAGTTTCCAGTTGGGCAACTGAACAAAGGATTGTTCGAAGGAAAAGTTTGATTACTGGGGTATTTGTTCAAGATGAAAGGAAATAGTGATGTCGACGGCATCCTAAGGTGTCCCTCTATGCACCAAAGGTACTTATAACAACCAGACTTTGATATTTTAATCTGTGTGAGGCATAATTTGCTGAAAAGCTTCTGTCTCTACTGGGGCCAGCTAGAGACAGTGGTCAGTGTCTAGTATCTGTATAATTTGTTAGTCTAGTTGGCTCTACAATGTTTGTCTTCTGGTGGTGAAGATATTAACATGCTGACGTAGTCTCCATGTCAGTGGAGTGAAAATGAATTTTGTAGTACTTGTATAAGTTTGTGCCTAACAGAAGGGATAACTAGTTACAAATACTGTGATATTGCCCAGTTTGCTAAATCAGTGTCGGTAATATGCGGCGTAAATTGGCAACGTGTTGTTTAGATTATGCAGGAGCTCATCGACTGGATGCGATCCGAGGCAGTTACATTCGAATAGTTTTTGCAAAAGTCACGTGTTCTCATTTAAAATACTCTGCAATATCTCACGTAATCTCTCAGTTTTGATTTTAGCTGGGTCCTAGCGTAGGTCCGAGCGTTTTGGACGCTTGCCAAGTTTCCGATGCTTCGTCTCATACGGGGGGGGGCGCCTCGAACCAGTTCACTCAATTCATGAAGTCAAATTTCAATCATCTGCACGTAAACACATTTTGACACTCGATCGTTACCATTAATGACTTAAAGACATAGTTTCACACCAAAACAACTGCTTTTCAACTCAAAGAATAGCATTGCAGGAGCCTGTTACTTGGGCTAGTTACTGTCCGCACAGCGTGATTAATTAGATAAGCCCAGCAGTAATGACCTTCTCCGACTTCAGTCGAGTAAATTCTGAAAACAGACTAGGCGGTTACATAAGCGTCTGTGATGTCGAGTCCGGAAGACAACTGTGTTGTAGGAATGAACTCGGCTGGTAAACCGCAGTCACACAAGGCAGAAACCAATATGGATTACGAAAGCTTTAGCGACGATTCTTCCAACGATGAGGAAATTTTAGAAAATTTTTTGTTACGATAAAGCGTCGGACACAGACAATATGCACAACGACCATCGTGAGCGTGCTCTTGACAACGTAAACGGGCCCTGCAGGTTCGAACCAGTGCCTGCAAGTGTCCCGGTCGCTTTGGATCAAGAGACAGCGGCGGATCCCGAAGACAATGTCCGCACAACTTCAGACATTTTATCACGTTAGGTAAATGGAAAACAAAAACAATCCCGCGAGTTTGAATGCGAATATGTTTATTTTCGATTTATTTATAATACTTCAAGTTACATAAAAAGCAATTTCAAACATCGGGACTGTTAGACGGATAAACTGCGATATGCAAGACTGTCGTTTTGTCCTACGTTTCTTGATTTGCGTAGGTTGAAAGCAAGATGGGATAAGTTTTGTTGTAGGTTATGTATTGCAATTTGTATTTTATAACAAAAGCTTATTTTTGATTTTATATCTATTTTAAGTAATTACTGAACAGAGAGGGGGTCGAAACCATTAAAAGTCACCCGCACTCGAATAAATTTAATCCCCATAATGTTTATTTAATTGCCAAAATACGACAGGTAAGTAGCATTCAAGCAACTACACACAATTATGTTGCAAAAATCGCAATTCAAAAGAAAAGCGGCTTCCGACAGTGTCCTTCGATGTTATACACCATTCAGTAACGTTGTTCGCTTACTAGTGTGGCCAAGGCATAGTAGCTTCCGCAAAGCGACAGCATGTACAGTTTTGAATATTATCTAGAATTTCACTTACCTTGGTTTCCAACCATACTGCGATTGCAGGCTGTCGACCTCGAAACAGTCTGCAGAAAAATGTTTACTCCATATCACCGAATACGGCGACGGTCCACTAAATTTTCTCATGGACCTCAAGAAATCTTCCCACCTGCGATGCAGTCTGGGGTTAGTGGGAAACCTATGTAATGACACCCCAGAGTGCCCAGACCCTGACACATTGTCACAGCCTCCAATCACACAACAGTCCGGCATTGTTCTTCAAATCTTTAATAGAGTTGAAGTATAAAAGTGTGTTTAATGTCGAAATAAGTATTCCAATTGGCACACAACAACAGTGATACGTCGTGCGTAGACAGACAGTGCGAAAGACGTGCGGCTGTACTCGAACACTTTATTGAGGACTCATTGCTAACTACTGTGAAATGTTTATGGCAACGCACAAGACCATGTGCATATGTGTCACATTTCAGACAATTAATTGGCAAAAGTTGCAAAATAAACCCATTCTAACAAACGGAAAGCTTCCATTTGTGCCAGATAGTCCCAGTACAAACCTATGGACACACTCGGCTGCGATCGGGTCCGCTTCCGGACGTGACGTGATTCCGAAGATAGCCGAAGTTGAAAATTTTCTGTTCTTGAAATTTTGTGGGGAAGTGGGAGCATGTTTTACACGAATAATTGAAGAATATGGGGCATGAAATAAAAAGAAATGTGGTTTATAAGCAATCTTTATTAACAGTCAGCACATGTGTATACATATTAACTACAACTAAATAGCTGTGAATCGACCTCTTTAAATTCTTTACGTATAAGACTCAATGATAGTAGCGTTAACTCTCTAGCGAGTACTAATAAAACTTTACGACATTGTGCTGTCTTACGGCATGTGAAGAAAGTGTCGTCTGCGCAGGTGTCTGCAGTTGCACTGTGGAAAAATACTTTATTTCCAAATGGTTTCAAGTCATCGAGCTCTAATCTTGCAACTGGTAACCAAACAAAGGGGCATGAAGCTACCAAGCAAGTATGAAACGAATAAACGATAACGGGGATTCCTTCCAAAATGGAAGGAAGATTTTGACTTGTTACGGCATGATAGCGATCAGAGGCAGAATAAAATGTGTTGTGTCCCGTGTGAAAAATACGCCGAAATAGTTCATCTCTTGCGTCTGAGTCGGATGTGTTTAAGATCGAATCTTTGAAAAGTCACCAACATTCAACAGCTTACTTGTAGTTTATAAAAAACATTTTTTACTGAATTGAGAAGCCAAGGTGAAGTTGTAGCGTGTACTACTTCATTCACTGGACCAGTGTTCTCCACATCTGAAAATCTAAACAGGTCGCACGCGTAAAAACTGCAACAAACATGCCGGAACCGTGAGGTGGTCAACATTCTCCGTAATAGGCTACTGTGAATCTTATTTTTACCCACGAACTTCAACAGTAATGCACAATAGTGCAAACAGAAAAATGTGTTTGCTCAACTTTTTATTTTTAAAACTTGAACTTATTTACAAACATATGACATAACCATTTCTTTAGTCAATAATTTTGAAATAAAAGTCTAAACAGATGTGTGTGAAACAGAACAAGGAAATATTTTACTCAACACTTGTGATGTGAACGTGGACTAAGTCCAAAAAGCATAACACAGACATAAGCTTTTCCCACAGTTCAAGTGAAGTGTCTTTGTAAATGTAAAGCCAGTCGCATTTTTATGTCTATGTCTTGACAGCCGAGTCTACATTGTCTCTCGGTCTTATGTCTTGCACAGCATTCATACAGTCAATACCCCAGCCCGCATTGTCTGTCTGAATTCGATGTTGTGAAGTTGGTACAACATTAAACTTCTGCACTCCAGAACTCTTGTAAAAACTGCACAAGATGCGAGTCTTCCATTAAAACGACTCACGTGCATTTTTCATTTACTTAGTACTTGGATGGAAAGTGTTATACCTGTAGATGAAAACTAGTATTTTCTAGAACGATAGCGACTGGATTGCCAAACGCTTGCAACTGTAGAATTCTCATAAATTTCAGGATTGTCACAAAATCATTCTTGCAGCTGAGAACCATCTATTCTCAAGTTGGAGCAAATTTTATTGTAAACATGCCGATGTCAGATGTTGTCGACAAAAATTCGGTCCATCGTTCATGGTATGAATATTTGAAATATCGCCACCATTCGGATCTGAATATCTGCATCTAAGTCAACGTCAGTATCTGAAACATCTCGAGTGTCGTTTTTTAAAATAATCTTTACCGTACTTCCTTCTACGCCTTCCCGTAACTGATGACATTACTAAGTATGTAGAATGCGCATGTCAATGGGTAACAGAAGCCAGCATAGAGTTAATAACGTAAAGAGCCTGGTAGGTAAACAAGACTCTGAGAGATTACGCGAGATATTACCTTGGGTTTATAAAGGGAGCACGTGATTTTGGCTTCAATTTCTCACCGAGAGACATATATTTTGAACTTTACTCAGTGACGTCACTAGCTATCCCCAAACTCGGAATTACTTCCTTGAAACTGCAAACGTCGCACCAGTCGTGAAATCCAAATACAAATATCCACTTTAATAAACTTGTACAAAACTTAAATGTCATGTAATATATCCTCTTACACATGTTTATTGAGCTTGTGCTAACAGGTATAATGTGCGACATACACATATGTTTGAAAAGAGTAATTTGAGTTTAATTATGTTTGGACAAGTGTCTTATAGGACAAGTTCAATTAAAACTTAATGTCGAGCCCTGCATATGGTTAGTAAGTCTATGTTCCAAGTCCATGATGTCCTATTATTCAAAAACAATTTAAAATTATTTACAAATTTAGTCAGGACAACCTGGAATTATGTACTAACAATCACCACACCATTGACTACAGCGCTCAAACACCACCACGCCATTGACTACATACTCACACACCACCACACCATTGTCTACATACTTGCACACCACCACATCAGTGACTACATGCTCACACACCACCACACCATTGAATACATACTCACACCATCACACCATTGTCTACAGCGCTCACCCCATCACACCATTGACTACATGCTCACACACCACCACACCATTGACTACATGCTCACACACCACCACACCTTTGACTACTTGCTCACACATCACCACACCATTGACTACATGCTCACACACCACCACACCATTGACTACATGCTCACACATCACCACACCATTGACTACATGCTCTCACACCACATATTCCTAAATAACAATCCTAAATGCAATTACGGTAATTAAAAAATGTCTTGCTTTCACAGATAGCACAGGTGGTTTGAATATGAATGCCAAAAGTCTATGTCTACTAAACCATGCTTCACTCTTTATTTTAAGAAGATACTGAAGTCCTGTTACTAATACTTTTTAAAAAACCCATGATTATTGCTTATATGGCATTCATCAGAACCATCAACAACATGGTCCAGATAATAATTTTATGCAAGCTTAGGGCGAGTTCTAATTTAAAAAACAATTAATTAAAATGTGTTTTTATGAGAGTGGTTAGTAATGTTTTAAAATTTCATTTCAGATTTTATATTTTGACAGTCACATTTACTTATTCGTTTTGAATAAGTATTCTATTTTACACATAACAGGTTTACCTGGTCACTAGTAGTTTTCAAATACAAAATGATTATCACTCTCATTTCTACCTGTATGGCTTACCATCATCAAAGGGAAGTGAAGATTTTAGGTGGTTGTTTTATATCTTTAATCAAATATATTGAAAAGTTAAAATCCTAGAGTATATTCCTAGCATAGGCCTACCTGTGGTGATTGGGTATAAAAGGTCAATCGGTACATTTTAATTAAAAAAACATTAAATTAGTAGCAAAAGACCAATATAGCTTAAATGCTGCAAAAGCTTGAATCATTTTAAGTTGATATCTTAGTCACAACAAACAATTTAATATTAGAAATTCAGAAAGTACGTCCATCATGTACGTCCGTCACACTAACTCAACTTCTATCGAGCTGCCTGACAAAAATTTCTTGAAAGATATTCTCAAAAAATTAGTGTGTTGTACTTTGCAAACATTCTACTATATCATCATATAAAACAAAAAAATTAATGTAACTCACAGAAAATTAACATTAAAAAAAAAAATTTTTTAAATTCAAATTCTCTGCGTACGTCTTACACACCCCTTTAAAGACAATTTTTTCAGTCAGATTAAAAGATAGGGGAAAAGTTGATACATGCTTTGAAAGCTATCAGTGAGACTTATCAAGCGATGTATTAATTATTTTCCTAGGATGAACATTTTTTTCACAATTGATCAAAATTTTCTGTGATTGTATGTCCGTCACAAATGGATTTGCCCTATTATTGCATGCCAAAACAGTTGTACAGTCTTTACATATTACTGTATGCCAAAATTGCACCAATGCTGTTTAACGAACCTACTAGTACTTTACAAACTGGATGACAAATAAACTTTTCTAACCTTAGTATGATTAAGAAGTGTGGTTTTCTATAAGATGTAACGAGAACACGGGCATATGATGGCTCGTGAGAATCTTTATAATTTCACTTGAACTGTTGTTCATAATTTTCAGCAAGTCCAGCAGTTGGCAGTGGGGACACTGTGGATGCCAGACTGGGGTTTGGCAAGGGCTCAAGGTATGTTTTCAGATCCTCAGATGCTCCTCATAATTCTTAGCCCCAAGTGATTGATGCAAAAACTCTTGGTTTTAAAGGAATTCCCGTGACTTATGAAAACCTGTCAAATATGCATAATTTATTCCTCATTTCCTGTACTGTAGGTTGCAAACAACTTAAGAGATTGACTCATAAATACATAATTTCTGTAGCCACGAATTTTCCTTGTAGAATCACCTTAGCCTTCCCTTGTAGAATCACTTTAGCCTATCAAATAGATACTAGTGTGGCTGCAGAGGTGGGTCCCGCAATTCACAGTTGTTGAATCCATTAATGCAGTTGTCTCAAAAAGAGGGCTCCGCTCATAGCATAACATCAACTTGCCAAATGTAACCTGGATTTACATATAGTACTAATATCTGCGGTTAAAAATCTTCAATTTGGGAGAGTGAAAAAGTAGTTAGTTTTCCGTAAGCTGGAGTTCGTGCCAAATTTTAGAAATAGGTAATATTGGTCATTCCAAATTCAAGAATTATGATCAATGACACGTTCATTCAAGTTTATGTTTCACGGGGCATTAAAGAAGAATTGCGTCATCTGCTATTTTTGGCAATTTTGTGAATTGTATCTATTTTCAGATTTAGTAGACCTATATAAAACAGTATCTGATATTTGAGAAATGAAGTTAACACCATAACAGCCTATGTCTAAATCTTCAGAATCAAGAAAATTCAGTTTCTGTTTAAATTTCGGTTTTGGGAGGTTCTCTATAGATACATTAGGTTGTATCATAGTTTTTCCTGTCTACTGAAGTTTTGCTACCCGCACTTTCATGGAGGGCACACCTCAGGGGAAAACAAAGTATAAACGTTTTGCTTATATGATACAGTAGTCATGGTCTGTTGTGTGTTTACATAGCTGGGTGAGAGTGGTTTCCCATTGTGTGAATAATGCCATGTGTAAGTAAATGGAAAAACTTAGATGGATACATAGCAACCTGTGGTATTATCTAGTCTAACTCAAATGTTGACTAAGAAAAACACCAGGAATCATATGGATGTGAAAGTCTCTATTAACACTACCTTAGCATTTTCGGTAATCCTGACTTTCTGTTCAATTGTGTAGTTTCGACAAATTGGTTACATCTCATTGTTTAATTCTGATAGTGCTTGCTTACAGGTGATTTATATGCTTGTTTCTCTGAATTTTCTTTTTCCTCATGTAACAGTTCTTACAGTGTTGCGGGCCGGGTCAGTAGTTCTACCTCACTGGAGGCAAGGAAAGTGGCGTCAGCTGTCCCAGAAGAGGAATACAACATGACGTATCCAAAGAGAGGCTACGCTGTCATTATGAACAACAGAAAGTTCTACCCTCACACCCGTATGGGCGAGAGAAACGGCACAGACCGTGATGCGGCCAATCTTTATCAAACTTTCCAGATGTTGGGGTTTGAAGTAGTTCGCAAAGACAACTTGACTGTTCAAGAAATGTTGAATTTAGTCTACGAGTGTAAGTCAAGTTTACATGTCCACAATTGCTCATATGTGTTCTAGAGTGTAACTTTGTTGCTGTTCTTTTCCCTCAATGTCATTATGATATTCTGTGAATGTTGTTCTTGTGTCTTATAGATGGTGTTGTAATTTTTCAACTATTGGAAATTTTTGCCATTCATTAAAATTGCAACCTATGAGTGCAATGTGAACTTAAAATGACAAAATATTCCTTAAAGAAAGTTCTTTGGTAAGAATGGTTGTGTGTAAATAACCATCCTATGTCCAGTGCATTCTGTGCTAATGTATAGCACTGAGTGCATGATTCAGATTATTTATTGTTCAAGTGAGATACGTCCAAAGTTCAAGGGCCTTTTTTACGGGTTTTTATTTTGACTTTCGAATCATTTGTTGGTGCATTACAAATATTTTTCCGAGAATCACACAATTTGTCCCTCAGAGTGACACATTTTCATAGCAGAAACTTG
>NMRA01000506.1:49007-69923 GCA_002633005.1 Phoronis australis
ACATTTTCATAGCAGAAACTTGCCCCCCCCCCCCCACCTGCACCATTTGTAGAGTTGAAGTAGGCTCATAGCAGTGATAAGCTTTCTCTACTTGTACCTGTCGCCATATTTTACTTGATGGTCACACATTTTTCAGTCCTGTTGCAACCTTGTAATGCCGGATTTTGTTGTTCAAATTTAAAAGAGGAGTTAGGGGACTGTAGTCAAAATAATGTTGCAGTTAATTGGTTCCAACATGCAAATAAAACTCACAGTTATCCGACTTGTACGCCAAACAAAAGTAGATTCGTATTCATGGTCAAAACACTTAATACTGAAAGCGGTTGCTGATTGGCTGATGTGTCAGTGATGTGAATGGCAGGGTATCAGCTCCTTTTCACATTCATAGCTTATGTCATATTTTGAAGAGTTTACATCGTAATTTATCATTGTTTCAATCGTCCTTATTTTTTCCTGTTTGCCATAGTGCTGTAAAAGGAGCTAGAAACCTGATTCAAGGGTTTAGCAGTTTGACCTGGTGGGACTCAAACCAATGACCTCGAGTAAAGAAAGCGAGCACCTATCACACTAGGCCACACTGTCCCCTCTTGTGATTAAGTGGCTATACACCATGTTCTGGCGTTAAAACGACTTCCTTATTATAGCAACAACTACAATAATAATGTAATAATAATAATAATAATAATAATTAAACTTTATTTGTAAGGAATAGGATCCAATACAGTTTAAAACATGCTTTGGGCAAACCCTAATATAGAGCATGGTTCTCATAGAGCAGTAAATTAAATTATATTGAATTAAGAAATTAAATTAAATTAAATTGATATTTACAAATTAAATTTATCAATCGAATTAAAATTTAAAGTTAACAATAAATTAAAACTCCTATGTGATATATATAATGAATTCTATGGTGGGCAAAAGACTGAAACAAAGGGAGGGACAACTATGAAGACAACATGCACAAGTAAGTGATTAGTTTGTGCCTGAAGTCATCAAAACCATCCGCCCCCTTCAGGCTATTTAGTAAATCGTTCCATTCTCCAATAAAAGAGGACTTGGAGTATTACGAAGTTCTGTGTCTGGGGACAACAAAGTTGTATGAGGAAGAGATTTCTGGTCCTAATTTGGTGGCTGTTTTGAACGAGTAACGAGTTACGAGTTAAATAAGTTGGTACATTACTGTGAAAACAGTTATGCGCCATACACAAAGGCCGATATACGAAATATTTGTCGACAGGCAGCCACCCCAGTCTGCTAAATATATGAATTGATGGAGTGTCAAAAGGCACACCTGCTTCTGAGCCTTCAATAGACGGGAAACCAAATTCGCATTGCATCCTGACCACACAGTACTACAATAAATGAAGAGAGGAAATACACAGACTCTGAAATATTTCAGACGCCCTTCTGTGGGAAGAAATGGTGATATTCATTGGAAAAGATCAAGATGTTGTCTAATTTGGGACACAGTCCCACGAATATGAATAGACCAGCTAAGGGTTTTGTCAACAGTGACACCCAATAACTTTTTGCTGTCAACCTATTTGAGCTGAGCACCCGAAATAGCCAGATTAAGTTCAAGGTTACTTCTAACGTTACGTTGATCTGAGCCAATACTCATCTTTTTTTTTTCGTGTTGTTATCCTGTTATCCCACTAACAATGTTACTGCTTTGTATGCTGAAACTAACCCACCGTGACTCGTAACGTCAAATGACTGGAGCAATCTTATGCAGCCACTGCAGGTTATATACCAGATACCCTAGGCTATCATACGCTCATGCTATATGGGAAAGAAACATGAAAAGTAATGTTTTGGTCTGGACTATTCGTGGAAAAACTTTTACTGAATTAACGAGAAGTGTCGATGACGCTGATACTTACTAACTCTTCAAAATATAAATATCTTGGACTGATTGGAGAAGTTATTTCAGTAGCAACATCTGTGAGCTGTAATTGCGGAGAGCTGCATTCAGAGCAGAAGACATTTCAATATGAAGCAACTGGTGTTAGATGTGTCATTCAAAAGTAATATTACCAAATGTCTGCGAACCACCGTTAAACATTATGTCGTGAGTCGATGCAAAATCATTTGAAACATTGTCATTTTAAAAACTAAGAGACAAAAAACTTGCAGGTCTACTAGCTGATGCAAATTTAAGTATAAAACACGTTTAAGATAATAATTTTACCTTTTATTTACACAAACAATCAAAGTATAAGTGAAATTTAGTGAGGTCATAAAATGCAGCGAATCAAAAACATTTCTGCGACAAAACATAGACCTGCATCAAAACATACCTTTACCAAGTACAAAACATCAATAAATTCATTTTTCCATGCTCTTAAACACTTGTTATTCAAGTTGTCTAAAGCAGGAAGATTTTTCCACCAAGTATTGAGACAATCTCTCTGTTGTGATAAAATGAGCTGTTCTAAATGTGCTACCAAACAATGTGGGTTAATGTGCACTTAAAAGAGGAAAGATTTGACCACAGTTGGCCTCTATAAACACGTGTTTGTTATGAATGCACTGTCAGAAGATTTTTGATGAAATTTCAGAGATTTCATTGAAACACATGCATGCATGCCTGACAATATGAAGGAACAATAAGAAAGAGTAGCCTAGTGCATCTTAATTTGGGTAATGACATCATGAACTTTTTGTACCAAGAGAGTTATCTTATCATGTATGCAAGGGACACAACTCTAAATTTAAAACACAACACTATTACTATTCAACACTGTTCATTCAATGTTTCAGATGGAGCCAAGGACCATTCACAGAATGACTGCTTTGCTTGTGCAATACTTTCCCATGGGGAGGAGAATGTTGTGTACGGCGTCGATGGCACTCTTAAAATAGAGGAAATCACTAATCCCTTCAAAGGAAACAACTGCAAGTCTTTGGTTGGAAAGCCAAAAATTTTCCTTGTGCAGGTACTTCCTACTGTATTACGGTAGTTTTCACATGACAATCACGTGTATATCCTTTGAAATTTTGGGGTAAGAGTTGTTTTGTGTTTCTTTTCTGTCATTTCTTGTCTCAATTTTCATCAATTTAATAAAATTAATTTACCTATTTCTTCACCCTTTGTGGATAAGTGTTGTTATTTTTGAAAGCACAACATTGAGAATTTGTATGTCGCTTTTTCAAAGCTCAAATCACTTCTCTTTTTACCTGATTGAGTCACCTCCACAGGTAATTCATCGTGTAACAGACTTATGGGACTACCAACTACCTGAATGCATGCTTTTATACATCTCATTGGGTGAAGTATTGTTTCGTCAGTGCCATCAAGTGACTGTTCAGCTACTCATGGCATGCACTGTAGACTAAATGCGTTTCATTTCTTGATTTCTGGCAGGCCTGCCGAGGTACGCTGCTGGATCATGGTGCGGATAAGGCTGATGCTGGGATGGAGGTGGATACCCCAATTGAACGAATACCAACAGAAGCTGACTTCCTTATGGGTTACTCTGTAGTTCCAGGTAGAGTGTGATCTTGATTTATTGGGTCCTATTGATTGTTTCCGTTTGGGAGGACATTTGTAATATTCTGTTTGAAAAAGGGAATACGGTGAGTTCCAAGAAGTGTTGTGTGCATTTTCATTTGATACCAAGTTCATAAATGTATTCACTGTAGAAAATTTGACTTTCTGATGCTCATTTCGAACACCAATAGAGTTTCTCTATGTGAAAGCGCATTATATTGCAACCTTTCAGGTGTTGTGTAACTTAATCTAATATTTAATTACAATTTTGTATTTGTACTTTTATGCAAGTCAAAACTATCAGTAAAGCTAAACTTGAGAAATAAATGTGAAATTTAGTTTGCATGAAAAGATTTCTGTCTTGTTGAGATAGCATTATTCGGAAAGATTTTTTTCTCACCTGGTTTGAGTTACATTTCGTTGCACTAGTTTCGAGTGAAAATGAAACAGAAATGTTCCCTGTAAACAAGTAGAATCTTTTCTGACAACATCCACAACTCTAAAAAGTAACATGATAATGAAATCAGTCATATGAATGCAATGTCATGCCATTAGATGGTTTGTAATGTCAGACGTGCCTTCCCAGATCACGGGAATACAATGTCATGCCATTAGATGGTTTGTAATGTCAGACGTGCCTTCCCAGATCACGTGAATACAATGTCATGCCATTAGATTGTTTTTAATGTCAGACGTGCCTTCCTAGACCATATCAGGCTTATCAGGGGAACAGTTTGCTTACTGTGAATGCCTTAAATGAAACGCCAGTGATAATGCGGTCTAAAGTTTGATTTCTAAATTTCTTAACTACCAGTAACACAACAAAACTATGTATAATTCATATCATAGAATTTTCCCCTCAATTCAAGTGCCATGCAGTGTTAATTAGGTGTCAAGCTAAAATTGCAAAATTCAAACTGGAATAAATCAACGAAGATAGACTTGCATAAAGTTTTGACATCACGAAAACAACTTTGTGAAAAGACAAAATTCACAGCTACGTTAATTGCATTTTCACAACCAACTGCTTTCAAGTGCAACTTGCATGCTAATTCCTTATCTCTGTGATTGCTTGGTCAAATTAGTTAGAATACACAACATATAGCGACGATGTGAATATGAAGTAGGTTAGAAATTGTCAAATGTTTTTAAGAACGAGTTTTGTAGGTTTTTTTGAAATAGCATTGTTGTTGAGTCCCTGCTCTGAACATCAGCAGTAAGAGCATGCATCACCTCAATGGACAATTCCATCGTGGCTGACGTATACAAACTTTACATAAACAAATCCTAGTCTGTAAATTTTTCAACACTTTTATATAGAATTGCACATGTGGGGAGAGGAGAGGGAAAACTGTTTTGTTGACTCTGGTGAAATGGCTACAAGAGAACGATCCCTATACGAGTCTACATGTAGAACGTATACAGTATTTCTGATGAAGGATCTGCCAACCTCCAAGGTCACCTTGCAAGAGTTTGCAATTTGATCTCCAGCAACTTATGTGGTAGTGATTATTTCTGTGTTTACTTTATACACTTCAGGATATTTTTCTTGGCGGAATTCCACTAGAGGGTCCTGGTTTGTTCAAGCAATCTGTGACGTGTTCGACCAATATGCGGAGCAACTTGACAAGTACGACATGCTCAAATTGATGACGAGGGTTAGCAAAAAGGTTGCGTACGATTTCGAATCCAATGCGGCCCAGTCACACATGAACAAGAAGAAACAAGTGCCATGCATCACCTCTATGTTGACAAAGGACTTGTATTTTAGACCAAAAGCTAACTAGATGATCCAGTTGTAATTATTTTAAAATATTTAGTTTTAAACTGGGCTGGTATCATACTGAAAGTGGCAAGTTGGATGTATTAGTAATTTGTCGCATAGTGTGAATTAGTGTTTAGATGTCTTTTGCATGGATGTGAATGTGATCCACCTGTTATCTGAAGAGCCACACTTTTCACTGGAATCTTCACTTTCACACCAATTACCTTTTGTTGGCATGATGACTTACTATTTTATGCGGTTTCAGTCGAGTCACAGGACATGCACTTTGAACATTTGCATTGAGGAGTACTTTAAATTTTATCTGTCGACAGAATGCATTTAGAAAACTGACAGCATAACTTGTGATCTGGACGTAGAGGTCTCCATGGCCTGTTATAACAGGGTGTTGCACTCCCTTATGTACCTGTTGACTATGTGCTCGGGTTGAATGTAACCATCCTCTTTCAATTTATAGTCAGAAAATGTTTATCTGTACTCTTTTCTTTAGTTTGGTTTAGACAACCATTGTTTTGTACAATCTGTGCAGTGATACGATTCAATACCCAAGTTCATTTCAAAATCATGTGATCGAAACACACTTGTTCGTTTGATGTTCATTGACCCAGCTGTACAGGTGATTACTCAATATGCAATAAAGGCATTGATACCAGTTGTACAAGGAATGCAAGTATAGTGTACTCAGCTCAGTATAGAACGATAAAACCAGGAAACATTCAATGTAGCATTGTTAACTGTGCCATGAAGAATGACTGAAGGCTCTCACTTCACTGTTGCAAAATAAAGGTTTAGCCACGTAGTAGAAATAAACATTATCTCAGTAACTAGTATTCTCAAAGACTGCATTTTTGCTGAAGTGTGATTTATTTATTTTTCAAAAATAGTTGTGTGGAAAACAAAACCAAACTTCCGACTTGTCTCCAGTCATTTTTCATGAAACAGGTCTCTAGAGTTTGTCAGATTGGGTCTCCTCAGTTGCTTGTATCTCTGTGTTGTCATCAATAATAAAAAGTCATGATAGTGAGACATGTTCTTATTTGTTAATTACATCATTTTTTGGCCATAGTACGATTAGAAAACAGACAATCGGCGCACAAATAAAAAAGTTCATGTTAACTCAACGTTTCGTCTATTCATAAAACATCAGGATAAGTACAGTAGGAAAACAAGTGGCGATTACCATTCAAGTCACATCCATGTAGTGAAATGAGAGTGAGTTACACAGGGAAAGTGAGTAGGTCATCACCATAGTTGCAGGGTCACTGAGCTTTGCACGTTATTCCACATGGATGTGACTTGAATGATGATCGACACTTGTCCTACTGTACATATCCCGATGATGTCTTGTGAATAGACAAAACGTTGAGTTAACATGAACTTTTTTATTTGTGCGGCGATTGTCCGTTTTCTAATTGTTCTTATTTGGTATGTTGTAACCAATGGATGATGTTGTAACCACTGGATGTTGCTCGCCTTGCTTCACAGTCCTGGTTTTACTGGAAGACAATTGAACACTGCTTAAAAGTGTCTCTTATTTATCTCAGCTCAGTCTTAATTGTGTGTGAATGCACAGGTGGAGTGAACAAGAACCTGGATATAATGCAAAAGCCAATTCCTGAGGTGTGCCAATATTCAGGAAATAATTACAAGAACATGTTGAAGAAACAATCCAGTTGTCACAACCATAAATACTGGAGCCAATCAGTTGCATCCCAGTAGGTATGGCAACATGTCTCACATACAGTGATGCGGAAAATATAGCACGAGTCACTGACCAGCAGCAACAGGACTTTCATCGAGTCAAAATGTCAAGTTAGAAGTCCGACTGAGTATTTACGGACTCAACCATTGAACTGTTACCTTGAACAAGACTGACTAGTGTTGGTGTCCAGCAACAGCTTAATCAATATCAGAAAAGAACTTGAGCACACTCGCACAGCTAAAATTATTTTAAAAAATTCTACTTATTTTGCAAAGGACTACTTTGAAGTAACCTTTTGCCTCACCTAGTTCACACAGTCAGTTTTGCACTTCTGAAAATATCTATGCAAAGCCGAGTCATTAGTTCTAGTGATGCACACCTCTTTAACTGTATCAAAAAGGTTTGAATATTGCGTGTTTATCACTTGCTTACTCAAGACATTTCCCACACCCATCCACTACATAGGCTGTATATTCGGTTTATTTCACAGACCCTGATTATCAGGAAATATAATTTCTCAATTCACTTTGTGCAAATTAAGTACAGAATTATCATATAGGGTGTTTTATCACATTTATTTCAGAGAGCTATTTGAACAAATGTTGATCAGAATCACATTGCACCTGAATATATTCAGTTCTGAAGAGGTCGTCGTCACGCCAACAGCTCTGTCTGCAGCTGTAAACTAGAACTGTTCCAAACTCCAGAATGGTTTCTGAAATAAATAATTACATACTGCACTATTCACTTAGGAAAACAAGAATTGCCTTCACCACAAACAGCAGGAGTAACACATGTTCTACAAAACCTCACTTATCATATTCATTCTAATAAGCGCCCATGCCAATATGAGCGCCCCTCCCCACGCCTTTTCAGACTTTGCTGAAATAAGTGCCCAGCCCATGAATGTGTACAAGCGAAAAATGGCTTACCTACAATGCTAAAATTCTATAGTAACGTCTTCCAATTTATTAGCAAGATCTGATAGACATAAAAAGATCATTGAGCGCGGAATTTCCAGACCACTACCCTCACCGCCATGTCGGTATTTAGCCCTGACTTCATACTTCAAACTTCTGCTGTGCTTCAAAAAAAGTAAAAGTTTTGCTGATCTCTCGAGGAACACGTCCCACTATGGTCTGGCCTTTCAGAACAGACACAGCGTGCTTTTCAACCACATAGAATCTTTCACATGCAGTTTCCAATTCTATCTCGACAGGATTCCAATTTCTTTGAACACGTCAAAACCGCAAATTGAAGACAGGTACTCAAAGCATGCCATTCAGCAAATGACTTTATCGCGAATAAAAAACTTGGAGTTGGCTAGGAAGCACGTGCTACATACCTATCATCATAGACATTAGTCTTCGGGACCTATCTTTTCATGAAACAATGGGTAGCATAGCATCGGCAAGAAATAAATATTGCCACTAACTTCCGAAATAAAAACCATAAAAAACTTATGTGTTATTTTTAAGAGGAATTATTCAATTAATCATAACTTGTGTGTTTAAAGTCAAATATCTGATAAAATGACCCACTGATAGTGAATACTTCTGCACCCTTACACTCGAATCTCTTGGAAAATAACGGACTGTCATGCCTACTGTCATCCAGTGACTCAATGACACTAAACAGGTTATTATTTAAAAAGACTAATTCTTACTAAAATGACACAAACAAAAAACTGAATTTCGGGCCCCTATATTAATATAAAGGGCCAAGCCAGAAGGCGGCCAAAGAGCGGGGTGCCTACATTAATTTGTTGGGTCAAAACTGTATTTTTATTCAAGTTGCCATACCTACGATTGCGAGGCATTGACATGAGTTATATTCAAGGGATTTCAGAACAATTTTCTGTAAGATGATCATAATTTAACAATGAAGTTTGATAACAATGTACCACAGTTTAGTAGAAAGTCCGTCGTAGGTAACACAAACTTAACAGAGCGTAAATTTGATGAGAATCCTAGCTTACGACTTCATCCACAATATAATGCAGTGCTCAATACATGATGACTCTAGGATGTTGGTGAATACAATGGTGAATTGCTGTGTTCCAGGGTTTGTATGGATCAGAGTGTATACAGGCTTCTCTGTATCAAAGAACCTTCACACAAACACCATTCTGCCAGTACAATTTCTATAAATGAAGGTGCGAGTCTGTTTTTCCAAAAAGCATATGGGCTAAAAATATTAACTGCAGACAACATTCAGTGTCGTTATGTCCATCTGTCTCAGCTGCTATGACATTTTCAGTGAATATTTACAACAAAAATAATCCAGCTCTGACTAAATATAAATCAGTACTGAGAACCAGTGAATTAATTCCCTTAACATTCACTTTGACTCTCACAGAAAAGTGTTGAAGGTTGTCTGGTTCATTGCATTAATTACAGATAATAAAGTAATTCTCAACTTAATCAATACTTGGCTATTACTACCTTACCACCAACTGTAAGTCTGCCCACTTACTTTTGGTACAATGTGTTCAAAGTGTGTCGCTGTTGTGTTATATCCAGCACTGGGTTAGTTGTGAATATATGTCTACAAGATAATTACCATCAGGTCTGTCTTTGACTTTCAGTGCTGAGACAAGAGCAGGCATTAACTGCAGTTCATAAACACGTTCACTGCCACATGATTGACAACAAGGTACTGGTGTGTCACTGTTAACAAGGTTGAGGGGTGACCCATCCCAGTGATACCTAGAATGGGAGACAGGTGTTAGGTTGCCAATATCTNTGGGGAAATTTCAGTTGGAACAAGTCACAAGGGGAAAATTCAACAGGCAAGGGTAAAGCAGACGTATCAGCAAGGGTAAAGCAGACGTATCAGCAAGGGTAAAGCAGACGTATCAGCCTGTCAGTTTCAGCTTCCATTTTTCCATTTGTACACAATATCAAAATATTTCATTTAAAACAGTTATAAATCCACATTTATTGCAAGAAGTGATGTTTAGATCACTTACTGTGCTATAAAATTTGTCTCAACTTGTTTCGTAGTACTCAAATGAGAAGTAATTTCAGGTTTTCAATAGAACTGACAGCTCAGTTTTTGTCGAGACCAAGCTTGATGCAAAATAATAAAATGACTCCACGACAAGCCAACTTGAAGACCTGGTCTCCAGCAATAACATGACACGCCGTGACAAGCCAATTTGAAGACCTGGTCTCCAGTAATAACGTGACACGCCGTGACCAGCCACCTTGAAGACCTGGTCTCCAGTAATAACATGACACACTGTGACAAGCCAACTTGAAGACCTAGTCTCCAGAAATACAATGACACGCTGTGACAAGCCACCTTGAAGACTTGGTCTCCAGTAATAACACGACACACCGCGACAAGCCACCTTGAAGACCTGGTCTCCAGCAATAACATGACATACTGCGACAAGCCAACTTGAAGACTTGGTCTCCAGCAATAACAATCTGACAGTTCTTATCAAGCCATGAATCACCTTCAGTTTGACAAAGCAGTAATTTGCAACCAATAGTATAACTTAAGTGGTCTAAAGCAAAAGTTGATTTTTGAGATGGAAAATGGGTTTACAGTTCTTTCAAAACTAAATAATTTTCAATGCAAAAACATTGAATGGTGCACTGTGTCATCCATTTGTGTATGGTAATGCGCAAGGCACACCATACCTTACACACTGCTCAGGACATCTTCTGAGTACTTTACTGAACTTTTGAAATGCCACATCACCATGTCGAGGTAAAGCTTTTTCATACTTCTCAGAAGACGCACTTCGACTGAAACGAAACATACTTTAAAGGAGCACTTCCCAATTACTGCCTTAAAAATACTTAAAGCTGCATTTTGCCCCGTTTAGCTGGCTGAAAAAAGGAAATCGAATTTGGCCTTTTACTCTCATAATATCAGTCTCATAATAATCCTTACCATGATACTCAGCAGGATTCAAATTCCATTAACAACCCAGTCACAGGCAATGCGTACCTGCACCACAGAAATAGCATACTATTATGGTGAGCAATATTACAAGACTGACTTTATGAGAGCAATAGGCTGAATTCATAATTTTCCTAAACCAACTCTAGTCTCAGGCTATGAGTACCTGCAATATGGAAACAGAATCCCATAGGTAAGCAATATGATAAGACAAAGCTAAACAAGGCAATATGCAGCTTTACCAACTGATACTCCAAACCTTTCAAATGGCTGCTACCCTTAAAGTTGGTGGAACCAACTTTGGCAAACAGGATGGCTACATAAAATGCAAAGTAAACCAAACTTTTTGTATGTTATACAATAATATGCATCTCCACGTTAAACCAGGCACAAAAATTTTTGCATTATCTAACAACTGAGAGAAAAAATTAATCATCGTTCCCTGGAAACATCTGATCAGTAGTTAGCATTAGTAAACTTTGTGTGTCAATACAAACTCACCAACAGTGTTAGTTTTTATGTTGCTCTCCTGATCAACTTGTTGCTGCTGCTATCTATTTACAGTTCAACCCATAACAGGGTAACCAACTATACTAGTATTACCACAAACTATCCCACAGTGTTTAGGAGAGTCAACGGTCCCATTTAGGTGTTTGGGGTAGTCAATATGGTCTTTCAAAATCAAATTGTAGAACACTATTTCTCACATGACCTGGAATGTGTTACGATACGACTGGTTAATTACACCAAGTACGTAATTCTTTTGACATTACACGCCTTCAAAGATTCAGACATCAAGTGGACATTTTTCAGATAGTTTGAACATACGCCCCAATATTATTGTAACAATAACCGTGACTTAAACAATATTCCCACCCAAAAGTACACCCATGGGAACAATCCCAAGTTCCCACCAAGTCGTCACAGACATTAATTCACCCAAAATACACTACAAAATTTGTGGTGACTTCCAAGCGCATATTCACTTTCATTTGACGTTTTTGAAAGGTCATTTTCCACCCGTGTGCTTACTTTCGGAAACTTTCTGGTAATAGTCTTCAATTGTACATGGCTATGACTGTTGCCTTACCCTGACACTTCCAAGTCAAACATTGCTTCAAAGTCAACGTTTTCTTTTTTGACATATGCACTAAGTAATCTCTTCTCATGTAACATATCATCCATGGTGTCGTCAGGTTCTTCAAACACTGACAAATAGTAACCCACAAATGAAACATCCAACAAGTCATGTCCACTGCAAACATCTAACTGAGCGGAAGTGTTGAGGTGTTGCATAATAGCCAGGTCACCTACAGATATATCTTCAGGTGTGCAGTCAAGAGGACCATTTGGACTACAACTACTGGATAATGTTAACTGCTGCAGCTCCCCAGCGACTTCTTTTGGTATACTATCATGTACCTCGCACTGCTGTTTACCACTCACAATCTGAGCACAGGTTTCCACCACTGGCTCATGTGTGGTTGTCTCATTGTATGTAGTGTCACCATGGTAACAGTCCCCAACACGTGGCGGAGATTCCCCAGTGCCCCAATCATCCTCATCATTACACCAACTGTCACTCTCAAACAAAAGTTCAGAAATGACTTCATGCGTGTTTGAAGAGTAGGATGAGTCAAGCTTTTGAACACGATAGACATACCAACTGCAAATGAAAAGGGTAGCCGTTGATCAAAAGCTAAATATATTATTAAACAGTTTCATCAGGATTTCGTGATGAGATTACAGAACAAATTTTTTCTAATAATCCAGGAAACTTACTTTAAACAGTAGAGTTTTCGGAAGCCGATGTTGACTGCTTCCTTCCTCAGTGTGATCCTGTGAAGTACTAGGGGTCAAGATGTGTCATAAGCATGGGTAAAGTTTAAATGCCCAATAATTATTAAACGGAAAATGCAAAAATAATTGATAGTGACAATGACACTAGAAAAACACGAAAGAATCTCCTGAACAGATAACCCTGATCTCGTTCTTGTTTTTCTGGTGTCACTGTCACTATCAATTATTTTTGCATTTTGCGTTTAGTCATGATTGGGCATTTAAACTTCTCAAGCGTTTATGACACCATCTTGACCCCCACAACTTCAAAGGGTCATAACGAAGAAGGAAGCAGTCAACATCGGCTTTCAAAAACTTCTGCCAATTAAGGTAAATTTCCTAGATTATTAGAGTTTCTACTGCAGTAATCTATTATTTATTGGCAAGTCACAGATGTAGCTTATTTCCACTAGGTGGAAAGCCATATAGCTTTTAATACAGTAGTTTTCAAAATAAACTGAACAGACTTCAATGGAACTATGAAACACTTCTTGCCAGAATTATTTGGCAGAGAGTTGAACTTTTGTTCCAAAAAATAATGTATTTGTAGAACTAAAAGAGAGTTTAATATGGCACCATGGCACTTAGCTATAGATTTGTTAATTTGTGACTGGACCTGCATGTAAAGTTGTCGCAATATTGACAAAGCACGGGGGAGCAACATCTATCTGGATTTTGTTGATATTTAGCCAGAATTGAAACAGAGTCTTATCACAACTTAGTTCTTCGAAATTTTGTCAAAATTGCCAAGTTTATTTTGAAAACTATTACACATAAAATGACTTATCAACAATTTTCACAATACATTTCTAAAGACAGAAGCCCTCTGTTTACACAAGATTGTATTGCAAGTCCTACCTCTCAGCAGTATTTCGACATTTTGGGTGAACACAGGCGAAGACGTACAAAATCCTATGATATGGAGAGTTGTGCAGAGGACAGTAGATCTGGGTAACCAATACAAGAGTCTGTTGACACGTCCTGCAATTGGCAGCAACTGGTGCACAACTCTGAAAGTTCACCTGTAAAAAACACGATTAGCAAATTATGTACTAACATACTCAAAGGGCAATCGAAGTAGTTAAATGACATCATATCTCTTGGCGAGCAGAGTGTAAAAATGGCCAGTATCATGTAGATTCTAACAGATATTTGTAAGTTCTGGTAGCACTTAAAATGTATGACTGTTGATCACATGTTACTATGACGTGTACGAACTTTAACATGTATTTAGTTTTGTTGCATGTTTTAATTACTTAGAAGTCGTTTGCTTCAGTGCTGATTACGTTGACAGTATAAATCTTTCATCATTTATTTATTTATTTATTTATTTATTTAAACTTCTTTAAAAGACTGGGTGACCACTTCAGTGAATACACTGATTTTCAAGTGGGCCCAGTTGGAAATAAGTACATGAAGTAAAATACAGAGACATATGTACAGTTAGATTGAAAAGATTAATAAGTAAAATAAATTAGTGAAAAAATTAGTTAATATGTACAATTAGATGAATAAAAAAGATAAAGGAGGGTAAATAATAAGCTGAGGACTACAATCCCAAACCACGTACAATGTCCCAGTAATTCTGTTTGAAGACATGGACATTGGGCGTGTTCGTAACGGCAGTCCCCAGCCCATTCACTTGGTACATATGACGTTACTGCCAGTTGCCGATTCGGGCAACCAAACCAAGGAATACAGTCCCAACAGGTGGTATGACGTCACATCACTGACGTGGAAGGAATTAAATACATCGACGGCCTGCTCAGGTGTCCCTCTACAGGGATATACCCAGGTTTCAAAACTCCTCTCGCCAGCTGGGTGAGTGATCCAGAAAATCTACTCACCCAGCTTAAAGGTAGCTCGCCTGGATGTTGCGCGTCGGACACCACATACTTGCTGCCAAGGGTAATAAAAATGATTCTTACGTGCATTGTTGTCACCATCTCAGTATTAGGGCTAACATCATTTTTGCACAATGCAGAATTCCAAGAAACTTTCAACATTGATGACTGAGGCCAGCAACGCACGACGTAGCCTTGGCGCAGTCTTATTTTAATGTACAGCTTGTGCCGATGTGGGTAAAAAACTGACGAGATAAAATCTGACACAAAAGTAGTGTCGTTAAAAACTGAACTCTTGCTTGAGAAGACTGAAAATTATTTACCGTGTTTGAAAAAACTGGCGTTCTACCGTTTATTCTGCTGCTAAAATTGCAGCATGATCTTTTGCGTCAGCTTTCAGCGCCATGAAATATTGCATCACCCACCAGCCCGGCCAGTTTCTTTTTTCGCCAATTCTTCAATCAACTGTTGTTCTTTAACTTTTACGAGGAGGAGTACACGTCACAACTAACTACCACAATTTGTTTCATTAACTTCATTAACAGTTTTTAATGCCAGCAAACTGAATTTCAGAACAAATTTTGCTGTTGCGAAGCTGTCGTCATCTCCCATGAGAAGTCGCAAAACTTGAGGAAGTGGCACCCAAGACAATAGCACGTGCACCAGTCGTGCACAAGTCATGCCTCATGTGTGGACTAGAACAGTTTTCAAGGGGTGTCATGCCAGTGGCCACACCGAGAAATGCTGTGCTGTACTGTGCTGCTAAATCATATGGCTGGACCAAAATACGGAAAAAATCTTTACATCTGGAAATCTTATGGCTACATTAAATAGATTCAATGCCATCAATCTAGTTAAAAATTTTATATTACTTTGGTAGTAAATATAATAAGGACAATCATTGTAATTACGTTCTCAACCATTATTATATATTAAAAAATCTTGGCTAAAATTACACTGCAAAATAAGGTGTCAATTCCAAGAAATATGTTTTTTTTTCACTCGCTGTGAGCACAATGGACCTGTCTCCGCCTTCCCCCTTTTTCTTCTTTTCGGACTAGTCCATAAATTCCTTGGTGCAAGACCTCCTGTGACCTTTTGTCTACACAAATCGCAAAACTGACTCAGTAGGAGCACACTGTGTCGATGTTTTTACTACTGCAGCATCGAGACGCGAGCCAAAATTTACCTTAAATTCAAGATAAAAACTGCACAGGGAAGAGAAAATTTATTAGTTTTCACCTTGGAAACAATTGAGTTTTTATTTTGCGCTCTGAAAATGTGCTCACCACCCAGGCAACCGGCAAGTGAACTTTTACTCGCTCAACGCCATTTTTAATCGCATTGGTATATATCTCTGCTCTATGCACAAAAGGTATTAATAGTAACGTGACTTCGATGTTTTATAATAAGTGTGAGAATTCGCCAAAAATCTTCCGTCGTATCAGTGAAGCCCCTGTTGTAGATGTGCTTCCTGTGAATCACATATGAGCCTCTGTTAGCTACTCGCTAACGGGCAATTGCCTGTTAGCTGAATAGTTAGCACGCTTGCCGGTTTTACAGGGGTCGCTGGTTTGATTCCCGGGTCAGGTAATCTCAGCTATTACTACAAATGGCGTAATCGGCAAACGGATATGATATACTGATGAAGCACTGCCAACAAGTACCAGCGGACCTCGAGACGGCGCGCATGGAAGGTTCCAGGAGTCAAGGACCTCTATGAGAGACTACCTTGTGTTCACCTGAGTTCTGGTGGTAAAGGTACCAATGACCTGTATGCGAGACATCCTGGTGTTCACCTTCCTGGTGGCGTTCCTGTTCCGTAGGAAAGGGGGGAATGTTGTAGATGTGCTTCCGGTGAATCATATATGAGCCTCTCAACGGGCAATTGCCTATTGGCTGAGCCTGAATGGTTAGCACGCTTGCCGGTTTTAAACTTTTATGGGGTCGCTGGTTCGATCCCCGGTCAGGATTAGGTCACATGGGCAGCGCAACACTGAAAAAATGGGGGGCTATAGCCCCTCCCTCCCCCCTCACCGCCTCTACTGGGTAAGCTAGAGACGGTGACCAATGAATGTCTAGACTAGACATACCGACACATGAATGATAGACACCCAGGTTAAAACATTCACAACGCTGAAACGTGTTAGACCTAATTGTTCGGGATTATAATGTAGTAAGCAAATCTACCTGTTTTCCCCCAATTTTACTGATTTCAGGAGAAAGTTCCAAAAGGGCCTTCGTTTCCTCGTCAGGAATGCCAATTAATGTTGTCATTTTGTGGTTTCAGAGGAGAACTTGTATCAGAAAGCAGAAAGTCGAAAACGTGCCGAGAAGTACGTCATCGTTTCGTGCGTGGTTTTACAATATATAGGTCATTGCACACTTCCTGGTTTGGCGTGAGACTGTAAATAAAGTCAATTAAAATGATTTTGATTGTTTAAGTTTCAGCATTTTTAATTTGAAGGAATTGGAATGGCTAGTGGTTCAAAAAAGAAAGCGTGAGTATATTAAGTGATCTTTTAGTTTCGGCACTACTGTATTAGTTGGTATCTTACGCCATAAGTACACGCCGACTCAATGAGATTCTGTTCAAAACATTTCAACAATTCAGTTGCGCAATTGATCTTCCAGCAACCTAACCTGGGTAGAGTTCCATAGTGAAAATCACCTTGTTCCAAGTTTCAAACTTGGTACCTTTTGCTTCAGTCCGAGGTGTCCTATACATTTACCCCCTCGCCTCCTTACATCCGCCTCTCTCAACCATGTATGGCACCATACATGACAACTAATACTAACGGTCGTCAGCCATCATGGGACCATAAAATTAAGGAGACTGTGTGCTTCCTCTGTATCCATACCGTTGTTGGGTGCCAGTATAGTGAATAATCAAATTGTTTCAAGGTTCAAAGCCAGGCATCCTAAGTAGACCACCAAAGGCAATTAAAGAGCAACTGTCCTAAAGGGAGTGACTAAAGGAGAATACCACCCGATTTAATTAGTCTTTTTTACCATCTTAATCGGTCTATATCCACATCACCTTGTATACGGTCAACAACCACACTTCTTAATCATACTATGGTTAGAAAAGTTTATTTGTCATCCAGTTTGTAAAGTACTAGTAGCCAAGTTAAACGGCACTGGTGCAATTTTGGCATACATTAAAAGAGAATTCCACCCGATTTAATTTGCCTTTTTTACCGTCTTGATCGGTCTATATCCTCATCAACACGTATACGATCGATCTTACCTCGCTGAGAGGTGTCGCGTTAACCTGTGAGGAAGGTACTGAGAAACGACGTAGCAACATCAGTGGTTGTTCTGCAGAGTGCCGCTATGGTGTTGTGTATCGTTCCTGCTTGTGCGAACAATTTAGCTGCGAGGAAAGTGGGTATATCATTTTTTCGATTTCCTCGAGAGCCCATAATGCTTCGGAAGTGGCTCGTGATAGTGAAGAATGAAACGTACGCCATTAATACCAAATATGAGGCCGTGAAACTTTGCCATGTCTGCCAGTGGCCTGCAATCGTCGGATCAGTTGTTGATCAGTTTTTGATCATGGAGAATTGTAATTATAGCCATGAAAACATAAACTATTACAATTAATTCAAGGCTTGAGAACATAACGTTTTATATAATGTGTTTGATGACTGACTCGTTCGTCAGGCTTCTGTTTGGTCCTCCAGGTGTAGGATGATTTGCCACTTCTTTTTCTCAGCCCTAAAAAACGTCGTAAGCACACTTCTGTTTAGATGTGGTGCAAAATCAGGATGGTTGTGAGACACATCTGCGGTTCTTCAAGCAGGCGTTTCACTTGCGGAATTTCATGGCAGCAAACGCATCATTTGTTCGCATTATCATGCAGTTAGCTTACTGACACCATGACAAGTCATTCAAAAGGTTTTCGGAACTATCCAAGTGTTGCGTTGTCTGTACACGTTCGCGGAGCCTCTCTATTATTTCTTGATCAGTGTATTCCAGTTCGAACTGATAGCCTGTGAAACCTAATGATTGACCTATGAAGTCTTCGTCCGATGACCACTCGTCTAAATCTGGGATTGCGAGTTGCCAGGTTGACGTTTATTATTGTTAGTTCTGTTTCAAAATGAATTATTCTCACCCTAACCATTGCTTATATCAAACTGAAACAAAGTCTGTATCATTAGATACAATTTGTAATGCCTTGGAGTGTTCATGAGTGCAAATGTTTTGAGAAGCCAGTAATGAATAAATCACTGCATTACCGGCTTTGTTGATGCAATAAACTAATTGACCTGGCTCCGAGGCTGTGTGAGCGCATGCTAATTCAGTGTTTGCTGACAGAAAGCTGTCGAATCATTGTTACTGTACAAGTTTTGCCCTGATGGTTCTGTAGATGGGTAACCTGACTTTGTGACCCTCAACGAGCTAGTAAGTAGATTTGAAGTTTCGCGGCTAATTCACCAAAATAACCACGTGCACATTTTTTCTTTGGCTCACTAATATAGTGTTTTCGTGACTGGAAGTTTAGTTTTTCCAACTTTGGATGGTTATGTTCGTGATGTCTTCAGTCCGGCCGCGATGGGTCTGATTGGGTTCCGAGCCATTGGCCGGGATAGCAAGCGTTTTGTGTGTTTAGAACTGAAAAAATCGCAAGTCTAAAATTACAACACATAGCTATGTTTTCCTGTCTGTATTTCACAGACGAATCATTTGAGTTTATCACTGAAACTCCCGCGACCACAGACCTTGGTAACTTGGCCTACCGAACTTTGTAGGCTACGGTACATTCAAATACCTAAAAATCTGTAACAGCGAAATAACACGTTTGTTCAATAACATCAAATTTTGATGATTTATTGGTGTAAAACGAGGAATTCAAGTGGTAAGCTGACACCAGTAAGCCTATTGTGAATTTGTGAACAGACTGCATTCGAACCTCTGGCGTCATTGATTAATTTCAACACCTCCGTCTGCCATCAGATGTCAAGTAAAAGAGCTGTACTTGCTGTTATCGAGTGGAACTACTCGATCTAAACTGATGCAAACTAGGTTGTTTTTGGGTGGCATTCTCCCTTAAGAGAGACCTTTATATTACTGCACTCATTGCAGATTCGCCATTGTTCAAAAGCTGTAACTCGAGGAGAAAAATTAAGACAACATGCTCTCGTTGAAAATATACGTTAATACTTCGCGGAATCTTGCAAGATGAACACCTGCTTGTTTTTTAATTTTGCGGCTAGGTACTCGAAAGTAGTGGTCTCGGCAGTATAAACAATAGCAACTCCATGTTTGTACAGTGTGTTAGCAATATCAGATAAAGCTAATTTTCCACATGTGATGTCATAAATAATTACACATTTTATGAACTGCATCCTTAAGAATAGAAATAAATCATATTCTTTAAGCACTAAAAATCTGTAAGCAGGGAATATAAGAATATGTAAACATTTTTTGGTCTATTTGTGGCCTGGGGCAGTGTTATTATACTTACTGAAAACCCAGAAGCGGACTGATCAAGATCTTAAAACAATACATTAAAGTTTGGTTCCCTAACGAAATCTTATACATGGTGTGATGGAAAAGTTAAAATTTTGATCAAAATTTTGCCGTGTGTATTGTCGTGTATGTTGCATTAGTGTTCACATCACAATGTCCTGTAAAGTAATGAAATTGTTTACTTTGGTTGGCTAATATTTTTTTAAGTACTTAAAGATATTAGTAGTAGGAAACTATTATCTGCAGGGACTTTGGATGAGTTGCTTTTTAATGGAAAATAAGTAATTAATAGATATTTTGTTGTATTTATTTTTTAAGGTAAATAAAGTAAAATTCTTATTTGCCAGTGTCTATTGTTGATGCTTTAAGTTGAAAAAGACAAGGAGTTTGTCTTAACATTTTGTTGGTTTATCTTTGTTAAAAGATATATTTGTTCCTTGACCCCCGTAATACCATGTCCTCTCATGCAGATCATGTCCTCCCATACAGATCATTTTCAGTTTATATTCAACAGAACTAGGTCAGAAGAGATGCGGTATCAATTGATTACAGGGATATATCACACCACAAGAAACCGAAATATAGTCATGTGAGGGGTAGTATTTGACACGTGGTTTTATACCGGACCTGATACATGCAATATGCCACTTTCAGTTCCGTAATCAAATCTTCCGCACTGGTGAGCGAATGTTGGTATTTAACAAATCCAAAGTATAATGCTCTCATGGTAGAGAAATAAATTCTTCTTTCTGACAATGTGCATATTTCATACAATTAACCAAAAATCCATAGATATTTTGTGTGATGTCACTATTCATGTGGTATAATAGCATGTTTTACTTGTCGTCTGCTCACTAAC
>NMRA01000506.1:70584-84719 GCA_002633005.1 Phoronis australis
CTCCAGAAACTGAACACGAAACTCCAGCTCCTTCAGCAATCTCTTTTGAGCGTTTCTCGTCAACACTGCCACTGGAGCTACTAGAGCTGCTGCGATCTAACTGCACTTTCGCAGTTCGAATGTTGGCACTACCTTTAGATTCAGGTTCAGCCGTAATCACGGCATCAAACGTTGAACAATCTGTTTCGTTGCTTGTTACAGAGGCAATCATCTGATCCCTCGTCTCTGTTTCAGTTCGAATAATGACATGGGAGTGGCTGCTGTACTTCGGTTTCTCGTCAGATTGCCCCATGAAGGAATCCTTAGCATTAGCCTCCCTCATCCACTCTGACGTCAGACTTCCACTCATGAAGCTGTCCTGTGGAACACCGTTAGATGAACCAGTTTCTTTGACGAGCGTTGTAAATTTCTCAGTTCTGACAGAAACGCGTTGCTGACTTGCATGGTCACCTTTCACATCGCCCATTTTTTCACTGGTGGAATCTGCAACATTTTCGATCTTGGTTACTACAGTTCGTGACTGTCATCTTACCTACTTGTTTACAATGTTCAAATAATAGTAATGTATTTGGAGAACTCTCATGGTTGTTAAATGATCTCGTTGCAGCAATCGGCAAACTGAGCCGTCTCCTTGATAAAATGGCACGGGGAAAAGAAAACGAGACTAGCTTGTTTATAATATGTTGTTATTTCCGCATGTACTGCTGACTTCTTTCATCATTCGACTTTTTCTGTGGGCCTTACTTCCCGGTACTATATCTTAGTTCAATTTGCTTCTCAAATATAACAAGTAACGTTTTGATTTCCAAGATTTAGGCACACATGTGTTCCAAGGGACTTCTACCTACACACGCGTGTCTGTAAATAGTTATTTACATATACAGGGTGTAGGTTACTTAAAATCTGCAACTGAATGAAAGCTGTCAAAATTTAAGATCTTACCAGCCCTTTGGTTTTTGAGACGTTCTTTGACTCTTGAATGACCTTGATGTTCATCAAGGCGACGGAAATAAAGATTGTATTGTGGTAAGATAAATATGTATGGGTAAGTATGAATCTAATTTTGATTTTAGTTTCTCATATAGCTTAAAAGCAGTTTTCATGGTCAACACACGCGCACTGCGTCATCGTAGATGTTCAGAGGGGCATAGAGAGAGAACAAATTTTAAAGTACCTATGGAAACGGCATTACTTGGTCCATATTCTTCTTTGTCACCAACATTTGCCTGTATGCTTCTGACCTCGCTACTATCGTGTGTTGAAAGGAAGAATTCTTGACTCGCCTCGCCTTTTTTGTTGACCTGAATGGAAACGATCAAAGACCCAGGAATTTTATACAAATGTAAACTGTATTAATGAAGTTTTTTTCTCTCCAAAGGTATTTCAGTCATACATTCAGGCTGCTTACTTCACTGCAATTATCAGTGTCATGATAATTTATCGTTATTTTTAGTAGATGGCCAAGACCCCAAATAGCAATTATCATACCATAGTTTTACCAAATTAAAATAGTTGTATTTAAGTTTTGTTTTTGCTATGAAGTGCTTTGTCGTCAATTTATCCGCAAGTTATGTTTTAAGCACAACAAAACTTAATTACATGAGCTTACCATGTTTGGTGTTGACGACCCTACTGACATTCCTGTCGTGTTTTCAAGGGAGGACATGTCAACGGCGTGAATCCCGGAGACGCTGGCCGTGGACGACGAATTTGAAACCAACATAAGTTCATCTTTAGGAAACAATGTTTCCATTTTTGAGTTAAAGTGATTCGACATGTCTGGTATAAAGTCATCTAAGCTGAAATCTTCACTTGCAGTTGTAGTTTCGCCATGATCTACATTGGAAGTTACATTCTGACTTGTACAGTTGAATTCAGCAGATGACAACTCATTGAACCCGAGGTTGTTTTTTGCCTCCGTCGATAGCGTGGTTGCCTTAGTAGTTTTAAACGTCGAAGTTGTAGTGTATGCTTCTGGGCGAGAGTTTGGCCCATCGTCATGAACCGATAGATCAACAGACGATGCGCTTTCTATTTCTAAGAGTTGAATTGAAGAAAAGTCTTTTGAATCAGGGTTATCGCCCTGACCGTCTGAAACAGATAGAAGATGCATTTTGGAATCGGTATTTAAGCGACCTCCCGTCTACCCACGTATTTTCACAAAAGTATAGTTTTTACATGCTATACATCTTTAATTCCGAAAATGTCCACAAATAGTTTGAATTCTACAATTTTGTTGATAGGGAAAAGAAATAATTTAGCACCGTTTATAAAAAGATTTATTCATTTAGCGATGGTGTCCCTACAAGCCCGTTCGCTGTTTGGATTTGTTATACAGCACAGCTTGTCATTTCGTTCATCTACTTCAGACCGTCTACGTATGCGCCAGTGCGTGCAGCTGCACCTGTGCCTGAATTTAATCACATGCGCCTACACGAGAAATACTTGAGAATACCCACGGATCGTGTTATTGACTATGTAGGTGAAGGAGGCATCAATTAAGATTGTCAAATTAATTGAATCGTAATTAGAATTGACAAATAGTCGGCGCACGGGCATTATCACGCCGATGTCTTAGATATTTCTACACTGATTTGTAGCATGATACGGTATAGTTTGCAAAATTTGTTCTATCGAAATGTCTGGTTAATAGCTAACATGACCGAAGAAAGCTTTTTGTAAAACCACCCGAGTCCTGCGTTGGGAAACAAGAGTAACTGTAATATTTTGTGATGACGTAAGTACCAAAATGACCCTTGAAACGCTGCTTACCTTGTATGTAGCATATATGTAACCAAGGAATGAAATACCCTTTTAAGGTTTAAAAAACGATTTACCTGAATCCGTTATCACGATTCCTGGCACGTCCACGGCCCGTTCATTCTGAGATATGATGCCCCTCTTCACTCCTTCCTGAATCAACGGAATCATCACCATGACAGCCGCTTGCCAGGCTCCCAATGAATTGGCAGAAAATTCTTGTTGTTGTCCGAGTTGAGCAGAAATCACTTGTAGCAACGAATTAACGAGTGCCTTTTGATGAAAGAATGAATAGTTACATTTTACTTTATACAATTCATGAGACCAAATAAAAATCGTGTAAAGGTGGCGGATTCATGTTTACAAAAGGGGCACTCAAATATTATTCTGCCTGTGACGTCATTCATGGCCGCTGGTTAAGGAGTCCAGTCACGGACTCGGAGAGAACGGTGTCTCCCTGAACCTCCTGTGACGCTGTTTTGATGCACAGAAACCAATTTTTCATTTGAACTCTCGTAAATCCTGAAGTAACTACGTACCATGTGTAATAAGCTGGTAGCAATTTCTCCAGTTTGAAGTCACATAAATTTTCGTGACTGAAGTTCCCACATGGGTGACAACATTTCATCTCCGAGGGGAAATTTGAGGCTACGAAAACACCCGAGATGTTCCAAATTCTGTTTAAGTCTGTTATCACACGGTTATCCTGGCACATTCGAAAGCACTCCATTTTGAGAGTCTCATGACTTGTTAGTGATCGAAGCTTGAACACGCGCAGACACTTAGAAACTAGGCCCGTTTCACGACACCTTGCACTATCGTCAATAGATTTGTACAAGTCCCGATGTCAAGAGGCTTGTTTTTAATCAGGATATCCGACTCTAACGTCTTATTTTGTGGAATTGACGAATTACCACATTAGCGATGGCCTCACGACAATAAAACACTGGGTAAAGTAAATTGATGTATCGTGAACTAAAAATGGTGATTTTTCGAACTGTTTAGCTTCTGAAATTGAACTCTAAGTAAAATTTAAGTTAAGAGCACTTTTACCCGAAGAAGTACGATAAAAATTAGCCATTAATACGTTAGGTGCGCTGATGAATGCTTTAGTAACTCTTTGAACCGTGAGTAGTGCTACTGGGCAACGCATAGCGAGAACGCTTTACAATGGACTAGACTGATATCGATTTAGAAACCGTTGTCGTATGGAGCTGAACCTAAACGGCAGGTTTTCGTAATGTATGAAACACCTCCAAAGGTGACCTCTTTCTGGAGTTTGTTTCAAGAAAAATGACACAAGACTCAAGACTACAATTTAGTGTTACACTCCACACAACTATTTCTGACAAACAATTAAATCTCTAAGCAAAATTAAGAACAAAGTGTCTGAGAATATACACATAACAGTTAACCTATGATATAGTTTTTATTCATTATTTCTAGATTGTTATCCATTCGTAATTACTTAGCTGAACATTTTCCCAGCAGTTGCGAAGTAGGAGCGTAAAAACGAATTTCTGTATTAAAAATCTTACTCACTTTCATGAAAGTAAGGCTCCTGAGGCCGGTAAGGTTGCATAAAACGGCCCAGACGCGAACTCAAGGAAGTTCCCTAAATCTTTTGCGTGTTTGGTTCGTTCTTTACTCACAGCTGTATTATTTTTTCTATCATTTTATCTTTATTATGGGCTCACATTTGACTAATCACGTTCTAATAATATAACTAAAAACTGAGCCTTTAATTCAATCAAAATAATTAGAGACTTAGTCCTTAAATTAGGGGCATCGTATGAAAAGATACGAATTTATTTCCAATGACATTGAGATTTCAACGTAGAGTTCAATCACAATTTGTATTTTAATACAAACAAAAAAATTGCTTAGTAATGATACTCAAACAACATAAGAAAGGACAATCAGTGTTTTTACATGCCCAAAAATACGCAATAGATATAGAGAACTTAGTTGAGACCCTATTTGGGACTGTTTCATGCAACCGGCCACTGGCCTCCAGCGTGCGATCGATTTCGTGAAAGCCAAAAACACAACCGCGTTCCTGAGTATATTAAATTCCTTGTTTGGAAAGTCACTTGAGTTTACTACCCTGATAAGGGTCGTTAATTTCCATGCCCAGAATTGGGGGACGGCACTTGACTTTCCTAATTGCCAACTGCTGGTTGTTATGACCCTTGATAATTGGCCCATTATGTTGTGCGGCCAACAGAATTAACGAAACATAATACTGGTTGCGGATTAATTTTAGTTTTGGGAAACAAAAATCCTCTTTTTTCTCCGATTTTAATTCAAAAACCTAACCATGAGGTGAACTTTAAACGAGGTATTCAAAAATGCTATTTCAAAACTTTCAAAATGAAAATTTGAAAAATACCAATATCGCCCCCTGTGCTTACAGCCATGTTTACAATGGGCAGTTTCGCACCTGATAAGGCAAGTTAATGTCCAGGGAACGATTACATCAGCTGAAGCTGTATGGAAGATAGCGGCGGATTTTAAAGTTAGCAAACGGGTCGAAGTTGCCTAAACTGGGCCGGTGAGGGTCTCAGCGTAGGATTCTTTTCGTGCACTTTCAAAAAGGCCCCAGATAATACATAAAAAACGTTTATTTGTTATTTTATTATTGTTATTATTATTACTATTACTATTAATATTACTATTACTATTATTTTTATTATTATTATCATCATCATCATCATCATCGTTGTTGTCGTTGTTGTTGTTGTTGTTGTTGTTGTTGTTGTTGATCACACATGTGCTAGAATAGATCGGAGCCGTCAAGTAATTTACTCGAAGGATAATTTGAGACGTGCGCAGACAACGTTCACCGCGGAAGGAAAACTACCAAAATATCCCAGGTACTTCAAATGAATTTGAGGTTACAAAAATTTCCGTCTGTGAACATATTTAGCCAAAAGTTATTGAACGACGAATGGTTTGCGTTTTATGTATGACATACATAGTACTTATAAAATAAGCAGAATCTAATATAGAATATATTTTTGCTTGTGCACCAACAAAATGGCTTTCAAACTGCCCACGATATCAAACTTGCTTGACTTCATCAACTTAAATAAGTCAATAAAAACGCAAATAGGTGTACACAGTGGCCTGTAATTACGTGTAATTCCTATTTCAAGTGAAGTATTGCGATTGATGAAACGCGTTCTATATTTTCTGGTAAATACAAAGCTCAGGCATCTGACGACATGCACTAATGTACGGGCGGCGCGCACCATAGGTGCCGCTGCGCCAGCCATGTAATGATCCCGGACTGTTGTTGGGTGTGTGACGTAAGTAACCAAACTCCACTTACTGATGCATCTTTAGCGAACATCCCTCTGTTTCCCATCTCGAAGCCCAGTCTGTTCATATTTAAGCGAATTGTTGCTAAGTTCGGGTAACCGTTGATGGAATTCGTAAGCAACGTCACCATGGAATTAGCGAGAGCAACAGCAACGCCATCTTTTTGAATCGTGTCAAAGGTAAAGCGTTCACGACGACTTCCTTTTTTGCCATCCTGGTTTTTATGAAAGTCTCTGGCCAAATGGGGGCACTTGTCGAGAAACCTGTCAACGATTGAATTGGAATAAGTGGAACTACGTTAATGACACTTTTATCAAATCTTTGTTTTTCTCTCCACTGTTCAATTTCATAAACATTTTCTAGGCCTGCTTCATGACTGTTTTGTTAGTCAAGAATTCAGTAATAAAAGTTTCGAATAGGAATTCCTTATCAAAATTTCCATCTAACTACTTTTTGTAGCCTGTGTTAATGAGCAACTCAAAGTCGTGTTGAAATTTGTTGGCTGAAATCACCAAGACGGTCATACTGTTTCGGCGGCAGAATCTAAACTACCGTGACAAACGAAATTCACGAGTCTTGTCTGACGCAGTAACGAACTGTCGGTTCTGCGCAAACTCCAAAACAATTTCTAATCTGAGTAACGAACAAGATGAAGTCGATTTTATAGCGGTAGATGGACAAAATCAAAAGTTGACTTCTTGATGGAAGGTACGCTACGCGAAATTTGCTAACTCAGATGTTATTATGATTCTTGATTGCTGAAAGCCGAGAAAGACGTGGTTCCTTTTTGTTGCTTCTCAATTTATGCAGCTATTGGGAAGTATCAAATAAGATCGAAATCTTAAAGATAACATGCCGTTCGTTACCTGACGATAATCATGATCCCGATATGAACTCTCTGGTCAACTGTCGACAGCGTCTGTGCCCAAGTTTGTCGCAAGATTTCACATTGTTGGGCCGACAGGCGCACCTGGCTACCCTCCATGAAATCATCGTTGGTCCGACTTTGCCTTTTTATTCTCGTTCCGGATAACTGCGGTTCAAACCAACTTTCTACAGAATAAGTTTGCTTTTGACAACAAGTTCCCATGGTTCGAAAGTGGTCTTGATGCTCCGAAACTTGTTTAATGTTTTCTGTACGAGACCAAGTCCTCTATGCAATTTTTGAAACAGGGAAACAAAAGTTCATTATTCGAGACCTCATTCCATGGTTCCTCACGGCTCGATGGCTGGTGGGAGAATAAATTTAGATATAATTCTTTTGCAAAACAACCGTTTACTAGGTGGTTGAAGTTATCAACCTGTAGCAATGAAATAGGTAAAATGCATTCCATGTCAGGGATACCAATTCGTGCCGTCCGCTTGTTAGTTTACTAGTAAGGTCGGTTTCGAAGGTTACCGTGCATTGCTCGAAAACATTTGAGTTTTTTGGTCGTAGTTTAATGTTCTAACATTACCGTGCAAGTCCACTCGCAGGTTTGTAAACTAGCAGAGAATGGGTGAGCGACATTGCTCGATTTGTTTTTTACCTCTGATATTTTTTATAGCCGAGCGTGTTTCTGTTGTACGCATTCTCAAACTACAGAAATGTATCGAAGCTGCATCCCGCATAGTTTTATTGTACTTAGTGGGCAAAATCAATAATAGTAGTACACTAACCTACAGCTATAGTGGGTTCAAACATGATGTGTGTCTTGTTCAATTCACGACTTTTAACATATTTTAATCAAGCAATAATTAGCGACAAATACGTTCAGCTGGTTGACTGTTGAGTGGCGTCCCCCCGCATGAGGCTGGTCCCCAGTCAAAGTCAAACTNACGAGCCTACAGGTGAGACATTCTATTAAAAACATAGAGCACTTTTTTGGAATATTTTGTAAATCTAGAGCTTTTTTATATTTATCCGTTGCAAAACTGGTTGACGTTAGTTTCGTTTATATGAGGCATTTTCACGATCCGCACGTAATACTGGGATCGTACTCAAATTTAAATCAGGGTGTAAACGTAAAATTGAATTGCGTTCGTCTGGGTAAAAACGATATTTACATTCAGTTCTCTATACAACCCCAAACTAAAACGCGACACAACACCTTTTTTAGTAAGGAGATGACTGGTCTAAAACTGATTTACAGTCTCCAATGAGTACCCCCCCGCAGGATTGCTCCAGTGGCATTACGCAGAAAGAGGCGGAGCATGGTTTCAATTTTTTCAAATGATGAATGGCCTTGGATAAGCTGACTGGCTATGTCAGAAAAACAAACGAAGAGAGGCCATTAGAGCTACGCAGTAGCTGGATGCTACTGTAGCCTTGTCATCAGAAGGAAATTGAATGAAACATTCGAATGAGTATATCAGTTGATAACGGCATTTTAGGTAACCAGTCGAGATGACAAAATGTCATGGCAACATTCTTTCCTGCGGACCACGAACCCGCCAATGGCAAAACCTCATTCCCGTTAGGTGTCAACTGAAGACAACAGCGGTTTCCGGCTTGACCACTTGCAGGCCAATTATTTACCGCGGTTCAACTTGAAAAATTGCTAAAACGGTAGATTTACCAAGAACTGAAACCTAACGCATTAGTGTAGTTTGGTTTGTAATTTTATTACTTCTTCTAGTGAAATGGTCTAAATCAAAATTTTCACGAGAAATTCAATTTTAAAAGCGAAACAGTTCCAAAAATCATCGATTTGTCCACGAAATATCAATTTATTTTCGCCTGTCCTATACCAGTGCCGGATTTAGGGGGGGGGNCAAGGAGGCCATAGCTTCCCTAAATTCTCCCAGATTTCATTTGACAGGATCTCAGGGTGCGAATGTCTGACGGGCAAAATCCTGGCTAATACTCTGCCTTGTCCCTCTTACTCAAAATCCTGCTTCCGCCCCTGTATCATCAGTGAAGTCATCGTTAGAGCGCAGGTGGGAAGATTCGAGGTGGGCTGTCGTCAGCTCCTTCGACTTCTAGGCGAGCAAAATGCTCACTGGCGTTTGTAGCAAACATTGTAAATGTAGTTAACACTGCTACAATGAGCTAACAAATGATATTTGTTGTTTTCAGGTGATGCAGTGCTGCCAATGGTAATTCGTTAAGTACTTAGCTCTTCTTGCCCACATGGTGTGAGTGAGGATATGCGCGGCACGCCAGAGAGGCAAAGTTCTCCCTGGCATAAACGTGAGCTCTGACCCTCAAACCTCAGTTCGAGCGTGAGGTATGGTCTGCCTGCGCCCTACCCAGTACTGATCCACACAAAGGGATCAGCGCTCCTGATTAAAACATGCTTCTTGATGGCAGCTGGTCCTATCCAAATTTAGCTGTCGAAAGTGCCGTAAAAGGTCAAGTTTCTGCTGATACATTTGCCTGTGACTGGAAAAGGCTCTGGTTAAATTGCGTAGACGCCGGCGCGAGTTACTCTGCCACAACGGCTGGTAACGAATACTTGCTTCGCGTGTAATGCATAGGGATATCTTACGAAGATCTGCGTGATCTTACGCTGTCACCAGTAACATTACGGAACGGATGGGCTCATCTTAGGACAGCCCAGGCACTTGACCCATATTTAAGGGCAAACATCTTAGAGGAATGGCAATGAACTGTTTGTACGGGCCTCTTCTGTCCATTTGGTGTTATTATTGCCGTTGGGCTGTTAGCGGTGAGCGCAACGTTACATAACGGAAAGCCTTTGACAAGGACTAACGTTCGCGAACTGAATCCGGCTCGCGCCATATTATTGAGAATTGCATCATTAGGTAAGTGCGACATCTTGCCGAGTTCTAACTTTTGTCGTTTCTGTATGCGAAATTACACTCGGTCAAAATTAAGTTGCAAAGTTTGTAAAATCCCTAGTTAATCCATGTTTCAGGAAAAAAAAATGTCTCACAGTTACTTTGGCATGAAGTTACTTTTTACTTGAATTTTGCCGGGTTGAACAAGTGTGTTAGTGCAAAAGCGAATAGACTACCCGTCATAGGCCTACTGTTTGTTTCCAATTTCAAGAACTTTTAGCTTTAGGAGTGTGACGTAATAACGTTATGTCCCTATTTATGCGTGTATTAAATTGAATTCTACCTTTCATTGCCCATATGATGAATTGCTTCACGTCAGTCGCCTGCCAACTCTATGATACGGTATTCCGACATTATCCACTTCCCTCAAGATAGTGTTTACCCTCCGGGGATACCCAATTTAGACAGTGGGACCCAGTTGTAGAGAGCTTCTATCGAAAAAGTCACCCTCACGTCATTCCCCGGGGTTTTATTACGCCTACCCCTTTCCACTGATAAACCTAACTCTTTTGCGGGGAATCTTGGACACTGAGCTGAATTTTAACTGTCAGCCAAAAATACTTGTGAGAGGAGACGATAGCATGCTGCCAAAAATGAGTACATCTTTTGCAACCAAACTTTTAAAAATTTCTACTCTTCTGCAGATTCGTGTAATTGGAAAAGAGAACCTTTTGTAGACTCGAGTTTCAAACTCTCAAAAGTAGTAAGCACTTTCGTAAAGGAATTACCAAAACTAATCGGACTTTTTTCAGGAAACGCATCATTTTTAGGGAAACCGTGGTCGTGAAAAAGTCATTATTCTGAGTAAGATCGGTAGTTTCCCTTCCTCGAGAATTTCTACTCACTGACTAGCTGCTCTCCTCCGTGCCACTCTTGCGGCAGCACCGGGTGGGGCAGCAACTAGACATGCCCCAGTTGAAGCATATTTCCGTAGACTATGGCTATATACTGGGCGGCTAGTGCCTGATTTTTTCATTTTCTTGTGTTACAAGTTTTCACTTCACATTGAATAGCTTTTAGTTAAATTTGATAGTATGCTCTAGTCCCTGTATTTAACAATTAAAAATTAACGTATATCATGTACGTTGATTTTTTATTGTTAAATACTAATGGTTAGTTTATTACATAATTGCCTCGAGCGGGTTTTACGCTGGGTACTCATTTCCAAACACAGACGTTTTGTCCATCCCAAGAGTTAAACACATAGCTTCAAGATTTTTTGTGCTTCGATCACTGTGGCCATTAATGTGCCTGATCAGATCTTAGACGGCCTGTTACGTTCTTCGAGTCCTGTGCCAAGAAAGCTTTAATTTAACTTGAAAATTCCCTATGCACAAACGCCTGTCCTCGAGTCATTCAAGTTGCAGTTTTCATTGAGCACCCTGGGGAATTTTTTTGGCTTGGACCTGTCCTTAATTTTCACAAATTTTCGCGAAGCTTAGGCTGCACCACTTTTGCTTGTATTGTAACATGGTAACCTATTTGTGGTCGCTGAGACCACATTGATTTATCCAACTGTCAATAGAGAGCATTACGAACAAATGCGAGACTTTGCGAGAAGTTCCATAGCTGCAGAGAAGGTGAATATTTGTTTATACCGGTATGTAACCTTCAGCACGGTTATCTAGATAAAGTAATTTGCTAGATTACTTGAGTGCATCAAGTTCGATTATTTTTTATGTTAAATCGACAATATCTATTCTTAATATCCCCAGAAATCGTCGGTGCAGCAGCGATTTTAATCAGGGCGTGGGCCAAGAACGACTGTTGACAGTTCACGACATTCGGTTCAAAGTTCACCAAGCGGATTTGAACTCGAGTCGAGTCTCGGGCTCGGAAGCGACGTTGAAAGAAAGAAAGGTTGAATCAGAATCTTGGCAAGATGGGGAGAGCTGGAACGCATCAACACAGGGCAAGCCATGGCAGAAATAACAGCATGCCCCGTAAGTATCATTGATTCTAGACCTTTATGTTTGTGGATATTTGTCGCCCACACTTATTGTACGCCTACTGTTGGTATGAATGGTGTGTTATGTAACAATCAAAACATGAGTATTGAGTATTGTCAACTGTGGCTGCCTGCCAGCTGGGTTGATCATTTTGCTTGAAGGATGAATTAATTACTTTATGAATCAGCAATTATGTCTTGTAAATGAATGTTAAAAAGCAAGTTTTGCTTAACTTATTGTTGAAAGATGTTTTGTTTGACATTGATTGCCTTTGAAACACCTTGGTTCTTTTTAACTGTCTGTACCTGTGTTACATTTGGTATCTTTTTATTTTTAAGACATTTAAATATAAAAGACAAAGCTTCTTCAAAGAGATGTGTCTAGAGATCTATTATACATGTGCTAATGTTGTTGCTTAGCAACTGCATTCCAATGAGCAGTGGAATTTTCAGCTTTGTTGATTGTTATACCAGGAGCACATGGATTTCAAAATTTTAATTTAATTTTTTGAATTTCACAAAATGCCGTTGGCTCCAAATGAAAATTATTTTTAAACTCTGTTAATTCGTTTTTCCTAATGATAACCAAAGGCATTCTGTAATAAATTGACTAAGTTTGTAATTTTAGTTCATCATAAGTTAAAAGACTTCATTTTGTTTGCTGTATTTTAACATGAGATTTTAGTGTATTAATATGACAAGCAGAGGACCATGTATCACATCTGTCAATATGTATGAATTGTGTATTCTTGAATGTTATCACCATGTTCATCATCCCCACATCATCATCATCGTCATCATCATCTCCACTGAGGTATTTTCAGTTAATTCCACCAAGTGTCGCTCCTCCGAGCATTTTCATTTGAAAACTGTCAGTTATGTTTACATGTCTACAGAATTATTTGATTGCTTTTGTACACATGACAGAAGAACAACTGTGACGACCTCTTTAAAACCAATATTTACCCGATGTTCAACATTTGTGCTCTCATCTAAAGTGTGAATTTATACAAATGTGGCTCAATGCCAATACCAGTTCTTCAGGAAGCCCTTTCTTAGGTTGTTCTAACTCAGACATACAAAATCAAAATGAAATTAACTTTCAATACAGAAATTACCTATATGATATTGCCTGTCAATTGATAAGTGACCTCAGTCATTAAGTTATAGTTCAGGAACCATCTGTTATCACTTGCAGTACTTTCTCACTAGAGGCAAAACTTCACTTTTAGTGAAGTGGGAAAGGTTAACTCTGGTAGTTAATCTGTTTGTGAAACTTCGCTGAAAATAGCTGGATTTAAAGGTGAAGCTTTGGTACTCACTGAAACTTCAGCGGAGTTATCAGTACAGGTTAGGCAATAATATAGAATCACGCTAGAATCAATGAGATATCCTGCCAAAGGTGCTGTTGTAGCGTCGGCGATATTCTCTCAATAGATACACATAAATAAATAAATAAAAGAAAGCAAATCTGATGAAGAATGACACTGATTATTTTCATAAACACTCGTAAATGGCGGGAGAACAACTTTCAGTTAGCCTCAAACCCATCACTTTAAATTTGTATAAATTGCACCATCTGGTGTTTGCTCTGATGACTAAATCGCCATCTAGCAATAACTTTGATATCGCTGTCTGGAGGGAAAGCTAATCGAAGTTTCGCTGAAGCTTTGGTAAACTGAAGCTCCTTTAGTGGGAATTAAAGCTCATTAAGATCATAAATGATATCATATCTGTTTCAATTCTGCCTTCAATAGTGCTTCTCGTTTTCCACCAAACCTCATTTTCTAAATAAGATGGCTTAGAAATCCTCAGTGCCTTAAACTAGATGTTATGTAGAATGAGGGAATTCAGTACTTGGATATGCAGATTTCTGTAGAGTGACTGTAACTCATTCAGGACACCTCTGGCTTGTTTATAGCCTCGAATTGCCCCTCCTACCTTTGCGTGTGTGAATTTCAATCATTACAGCAAGTCATACCACTCTTTAAGTGGAGATTGTTATGGAATGCTCTATGCCTACTCCTGTGATAACAGGATTAAACAAGAGTTGCAGGACATAATGAGGCAGTCTCTATTTCTAAGGAATGACTGATGCAAGTGACTTTTGAGACCTGCTAAGCTGAAGCCATGATCTATAAGTCGTCTCTTTACCAAATCCCTTTGCTGTATGTACATAATGATTGAAGCCTGAACATGTGCAGATATGAATCACCACCGAGGGATACTTTGAGGTTGTGGAAATATCCGGAGTATTCCGAAATTCTGTAAGGATCTATCAGACATAACCAAAAGGATGAATGTTGGGGGGGGGGGGGGG
>NMRA01000506.1:84760-114089 GCA_002633005.1 Phoronis australis
GGGGGGGGGGGGGAGTGTTTCTTAGTAAGGCTTTGTTTGTGCTTCTGTTGCTTCAAATTTCAAATGTCAAAAAGAAATGCCAGTTTGTTGATGATAGCTCTGTACAGCAGAAGCTATCAATGAAGCTCTTTCTACTTATTTTTGTTGTTAAAATTCAAGGTGCCAAAATTTCATTTTTCGGCATTTAAAATACAATGTATAAGGAATGTGAAATTTTGTCACCAATTGAGGTGTAAATTTTGTGATGCAGGTATGGATCAACTGAAGATCGTGTTTTCAGGTTTGCATCAAACCTGTTTGATGTGTTATGTGAGGAGTTTTAGTACTTTTAGTCTTTATTTTGGCTCAGGGAAATGCTTTGTGGTTCCCATGTACCTGGTTTATCATTTTACATAACAAATATTGATCATCCTGGTGTTTGATGGTTTCCATCATTTTGTATCTGCGAACTGAACTTATCTCATCTATTTTTTCATCTACCTTGGTATAGTATTGGTCCAGATTTTTGATTTATCATATTTGTTCAAGGAAAAAATCCCATGTGGGGAAAGCATGTAATCTAGTTCATATGTCTGAGAACTTTCAGCTTCTGTTGTCCTTGCTCTAGTCAATGTGAGTATTGTTACTGCTTCTAGTTTTGGCATTGTTTTTCCGGGATGATTATCGATTTCTGTTTCTAGGATTTTTGTTCTGTTTTGATTGATTGATCAGTTGTATTGCAGCCAACAGCTTGTCACAGTTCTACTGACTGTTTCACGAAACGTGACTTAAGATTCATGCTCTACACAATTTTTAAAACATGATTATTTTTATCTCACCTTAGCAGATGTTTAGGATGTCTGGAAATATTAGCATAATTTCTAGTTGCTCAGATAACTTTCAGTTAATTAAAAATTTCTAGTCTGTGATTTGTTTAAAATTTCATGGCAAAAACTTTCAAATTGTTAAGTGGAAGCCTAAGTCAAAATGTCTGCACAATGGAACTACTCGTATAGTACAAAACTCCGCTGTAAAAATGATATTCCTTAATCAAAACAAGCTCTTGGGCTAAAAGGCCTTTTAAGGAATCTCAGATGTGCTTCGTTAGCTCATAGAATAAAGAAACAGATTATGGAAGCTTCGTGTGAAAATATTCATGTTTGTGGAAAATACGGCAATCTATGTGAAAAAACGCAATCATGTGATTCAGAGGTTCTTGGCCTTGGGGCTTTGCTTATGTGCACAAATCAGATTCTGTAATCTTAAATAATTTTGATAATAATAGTTTCACGGGTCTACTGAAATATTTAAAAATAATTTACGTAATTTGACCATTGGTAACAAACCATAATCTTTATCCTCCACCTTCAGTGATTTTTGATGTAAAAATTCTCACTTTTGAATAAGAAACTGCTAGTGGAATATAGGGTCATGGGCATACATTTGGGGTTCTGTTTGTAGAAATTTGATTTTCAGTACGTTAGTAAATTTATCAAGCTTTAAGAATCCTTCTTAAGGTTACCTTGTGCAAGGTTTCACACTTGGCTTGAATACCTTGGGAGCCCATTCGGCAGATCTCTTTATTTTCGCATACTCGCGTGGACCGCACTGGCTGCGTTGTTTTATTTTGATCACAACTGCGTAAGCAATAGAGTCTTGCTTGGTGATGGAATGCTGCAGATAGTCATTTTGAATCATGCAATTGACTGGCAATCTTGGTCCAGCTTGCACAGCAAGGTTTTTCAAACTTGGAATTCGATGGTTGAGAAAAGTGACTGGCCCAACAAGTTCCTTTCAGGATTTTTGGCTCGCATGATTTACCTCACTCATCATTGGTCTTTTGCAAGCTAACTGAGCAATGATTAGTAAGGGAGCGAGGACATTCAAACTTGGAGATAAAAATCAAATAAGGTAACGTACTATTAGCCTTGACTGACCTTTGGTCAAAATGAGTTTCTTTAACTTAGAACACAATATGGCGCAACTGTAAAATTTTAATCTTATCACAATTTTCAACAATAGTAAACAAGAAGACAATTTTACTTAATTATTTGAAAACTTCATGTTGTACAGCTCTCATCAGCAAACACAAGATGAAATTTTTAACATTTTTGGCAATACAGTAAGTGTTTGAATAATCGAAAAGTACAGTTTTGACCATTATTTTTGTTTGCAAAAAACTTTACCGTTAATATATTTTGTTGATGGCACAATTAATTCCAAAATGTTTTAAATGAGCTTGAGTGTTCTGTTTTGAAGGGTACTTAACACAGCTGTTACTGATTGCTTTCTGATTTAGTAGTGACAGGTTATCATGTTGAGGGGAAATATTGAGATTACTTGGCTTGTTTATTGCCAGTAATAACACATACAAACACATACATATGCATGACTAGATATTTGTCCATTTGAAAGTACTGTGACATCATTGAAGTTTGATTGAAGGAGTAAGATTTCTGTGTCTTTGGTGGTAAATGTGACATTTTCTCTCAAAATGAGTAAATTGGTTTTACCTGATTTGTGTTATTTACCAAAGAAAACATCTCTTAAGGAGTAAGTGAATTTTGTGTTTTTTCAACTTATAGCAGAGCAGAACTTATTCCAATGAAGATCGGTTATATTTTTCACAATATTGCAAAGATACCAACTTTGAACGGAATCACATTGGGGGCAACAATTCAATAAAGAAAATTTATCTGGAAACACTTGAATCTGGAATAATTGGTGAAATTATGGGAGCAGACATATACTTCCCATCCACTATTAGGTGAAATCAAAAGCAATTATTTGTAGTTCCTACTTTGGTTGGTTTTGGTAAATGCCTTCAATTAAGTTGGAATATATATGTTTGCTTGCACTATTCGGTAATTCTTTTGGGTAATTTAGAACTGGGGCTTTCAGAAAATTTCACATCTCTGAAATCTGTTGAAGTGAAAAATTGTATTCAAAGGAAAGTGTGGAGAGAAACCATACCTGTTACAGAATGGTTTGGATGTAACACAAAATGCCCGACTGAGTGAAGCAAATCGTAAATATTTATGTACGGTAATACTTTTTTTATGCCAGAGCTTAAAGAGTGTTGTTTAAATCCTAGCGTACATTGGTCTTAAAACTGAACACAACCAGTTGTAAACAGGTTTCCAACAACTGAGAGCAACTGACAGAAACTTATCAGTTTGCGAGTTTGGCCGATGTGCGTCTTCTCACCACTGACAGCGCATAGCTGATCGCTCGGTTGCCGTCAGTTGCACATGGTCTTGCCACTGGTTCCACTCAGTTTCGCTGGTCTACCCTGATTTATGCCTCGCTGCAACTAGTGATGACCTTTTAATGACCATGTGATGGTCACGTGACCTAATTTTACGCTAAAATACGAAAAAATGGCGAATGCTTAGACCATAGACACCATCATAATGTGATGTCTATGGTCTGGACGGTTTCTGCAGACGATGCTCCCGTTGAAATGTGGATATTTGCTCAAAACTTGATCTTAAAGATTGTTTGAAAAGAAAACTGGTCTATTGCATCAAAAGGAATACTGATGGAAGGTATATAACTACCCAAATATCTAAGTTACAGTGGCAAATACACACAAGTCTGTATATAAGTCACGTGATTACAAGTTCCTCCTACTATACTCTTCAATGGTTATAACTCAGTCACTGCCAGTCACTTTTGATGAGTGCGCAAACGTGACTGGGGGTAACTGGGACTGCCTAGTTTCTCACAATCGCTAAATTACCGGTATATGTGTGGTTAGAAACTGACATGTGCGGAGACTGCCAGTTGCCTTGTCGATGTACGCTTAGCTTTATGTACAGTTATATTGCTATTTTACCAGATTGGCTGATGTTGAATGCAAAATTTATATTTTGGTATGAATGTACCTTTCTCACACATTTTACTTAAAAATGTGGTCATGTGACAATAATAAAGACACAGTAGTAAGAAACATATTTTTAGAATCCTCGATCCTTCTCCTTTCAAAAACTAAACACTGTTAATGGTTGACAAACCATAGTTTTTTCAATATTTGACTAACAAGTTCAGGTTGTTTACTAAGGTCCTAGATAACCTTAGACCCATAAGAATGTTACCAATAGATTCACAGTTATGCAAACATTCTTAGATATGCGTATCGGTAAATATCTTGAAATTGGGTGTAATATTAGTCAATTATCACATTCCTCTTGACCCCTTTAGATACCGATTTTATGATCTACCAAAAGACCCGATTCAATTTTCATTTTTCAGCTTGCTAATCAGGGTGAAAGGCAGCTTTCAGTTGCAGTTCATTGCGCTCATTATCCTTCTAGAAAAGTATTGACATGTGCTTGTGTTTTTGGCAGAAGGGTGTTGATATTCAACACAACAGGGAAGTATTTATCTAGAAAGGATATTGGTGGGCAAATTGATATACTGTGTGAGAGGCTAAAAATGGGGGCATATAGTGAACATGTGGTGTACCAAGAAATGTGTTGAGACTGGCATCATATTTTACGGTACACGCCTTTTTTGTTCTTTTGTCTCAAAGAAACAAATATTTAATCTCATGACAGGGCCATGACAACGTCAGTGAACAGCTTGCATAATAGCAATAACGAAAAATTACAGAACATTGAGATTGCAGATGTTTAGATATGCAAAACAATGTTATGTGTGTTTCAGATTTCACAATATTCATTTTAAATCATTTAGTTTGTATCAATAGAACAGGAACACATTATACAGAATGGCCAGTGGTCTGATTTCCATGAGGCAAAGTGTTAAGGTTAGAAAAAGGATATTTGGTTCTTCTCTGTGCCAAGCTCATTTTTAGGTGTGAAAAAAGAGAAGAGGCTAAACCATGCTATTTTTGGGCTTGTCACAAAATCTTTAATTTTTGTATGCTTTCTTTCTTTATGCACTGTTACTTAGTTATTTTTTGCCAAGCATATTACAACTCTGTTACCAATTTTTGTTTGTTTTTCTGAAGCCTCTTTTGCCAAGGTGTATTTTCCTAAACTGAAGTTCTTAGAAAATCTACACCATGTTCACAAAGAATGCGGCACAAACACACACTAAAAATGACAATGCCAGAAGTTAACCTTCAAGCCAGTTATGCTGCTTCGGAAAATCTGTTTTATGATAGGCCCCCCACCCCCCCACCCGTCATGTTCTTGAATTCCTGGCAGCCGGTTTCAAGATTCCGTTTTAATCCGTTGCACTAATCCTTAGGTTATTGAGATTAATTCGACTTGAACTCTCCATTGCAAATGCATCTGGTTGATGACATAGTCCATCACTAGTAGTCATGGCTTATCTGTAATGCATTGTTCAGACGTCTTACTGAAAGGCCATTTCAATCTGTCGCCTACTCTTTAATAGCCAACATTCTTCATTTTGTAAACCAGGAAATGTTTGCTGGCTTCCAATTTCAAGCATCATAAGTGATTAGTTCACTGGCGATTAGAAAAAATGAAAATAGTGTCAGTAGCAAACATCCCTTACACAGGGCTTTTTGTGAGCACACATTAGAGTGACTTTCTGTCACGTTCCACAGGTACTTGTAATAACCGATTTGTCATTTGTTTATTCCTGCAGCACAAAAATGGTAATTTGATGGCATAGTAATCGCAGATGATTGATTCCCACATCCCAAGTTCAACTCTCCTTTTTGCCGAGGTGGAAAAATGCATAAGGCAGGGTGGCTAACATACTTCTGAGCCTGTTTTTCAAGTTTGCTTATGTCTTCCTCACAAATTGCTAATACAAAAGTACAAAATTGGCATCATATAAATGGGTGATGGCAAACTAATGTTAATACAAGATAGTGATATGATTGGCATGACTGTAGACAGCAAGTGTCACCTCAAGGCAGGCAGGTGTGCATTGTGGGTAAATAATGTAGTACTGTATACCGTATAGAGAGGGTGCCTCTTGTGTTATTAGTGTGCATTCACAGTGGTTGCTTTAAGGACCTTATCAAGAAGTCTGAATTGAATCAGATATCCAGAAACTAAATTGATTTTAACAAAGTCAAAGTCTATATTTTTTTTAACGAAGAAAGCCTGCATAGCATCTGAATTGGTTTAGCCATATGATCTTCTGAAATTAGCTTAATGTGGACATTTTTCTATGGTCCTACGGTTTATAGATTCATGTAACTTCAATCAAACGTGATGTCTCTTCATTTGTTTGTAACCTGCTTTTGATGTTTTTTGCACTTTGGGTTATAGTCAGGTATAACATACCTCCATTTTGAGAACCAGTTTTCTCCACTGAACAGGCATCAACTGGTTCTCTTAATGCGAGCACGTTATGCCTGACTATTGCCATATTTTAATTTATGAAATTGCGAATTTTTAAAGTTGCATTAAAACTCTGCCAAGTTTTTCATTTCAATTACCACATAGAATACAGTGCAGCTCTTGACTCGTATCCAGGGGTTCGTATCTGGGGGTTAGTCCCACGGTTCAGGTAACTGCACACCTACCACTGAAATGAGTAGTGTATTGAAATGGGTTACTTTGTAACTTAAACGTATTGATATGGGTGGGTTTTTCATGATTTATAGTTATTGACATAGGCCTATTTGTTGACATCATGGAGGTACACATGTACCCAATTTTTCCAGAAGAACCCCCGTTGGAGACTTCATAATCTTACACTGATTGATCACAAGAAAACTGGACTAAGCATTATTGATTTGTGTGACAGATCTAATGTCTCATCATTTGACCATCTGTTTAGTAAATGTTGTTGTTTCAGAACTTGGTAAATGCTGTTGTTAACACTCTTCTTCCTTCCTTTTGTGGAGACTTTACAGCAAAAGATTTCTTATTAGTGCGTGGAGGGTACTTCAGAAAATTGATGCTTCATTTCAGATTTTTAAGTTCTGTTTTTGCACCATAGCTGCCACCAGACAAATTGTTTTGAGAAGTTATATGATCACAACAATGTTAGAATCCTTTGAAAATTCAAATTTGGGAATTTTTTCCTAAGTTTTTGAGATTTTACCATAACTGATTTGTGTTTTCAAAACTGTGAGAGTAGTGTCTTTGGGCATTAGCCCATCTCTGGATGTAAGTTTTGTTCATTTTAATTTCAAGCAGACAAGAATGCATGATTTTTTGTATTTATTTTGTGTTAATCCATTTCTAAGGTATGATGTTCCAAACCTTGTCAGATTTGGACATTATCTACATTTAAAGATACTTATTTAAAGATAGACTCTGCTGGACATCAGAATCAAGATGGTTTCATAGATAATATCACCAGAGAAGAAAACTAAAGGTTTTCCAAAATTGGTTCTGGTTAAAAGATGCAGAGATTTCCATGTTCGCGAACCTTGATGTCTATTGTGAATATAATATGTAGTTGAATTTTGTCAAAATGATACTCAGTTCAGTTGCAGGCAAGCTAAGTTGTGACATTTTGATGTTTAGAATTTGTCTCTGTTGCAAACAACACAAGTTTTGGGAAAATATGTTAAGACAGTGGTCCCTTGTGGAATAATTTCTAGATAAACAATGGTACATTGGCGTTCATTGAGCTGTCAGCCATGCTATTAAGGAACCTATATTTGTGACTGAGTTCTCTTGACAATTAACGCGGGTTTTCCTATATTATTGTAATCTTTATTTGCATGGATATTTACCACTTTTCGTTGCCTTGACAACTTGTATGTACATATACATATACATGTATTGTATATTAATAGTGCTTCAGTGAAAAATATGAAATTTCTGATTTTATTTGGCATGTCAAAATTGATTTTCAGAAGTTACAGAGCACTTAAAAAGGAGGTTTGACTTTTAATTAAATAATGGGACTATTGTCATTTAGGTGTGGACAATAGTTATGGTTTTGCCCTCCATATACCAAGTATGTTTTAATGAAGATGAGTACCATTTTGTTGGCATTGTGTACCAGCTTCCAGTTGAATCTAGAAACTGAAACCAGTTACACATGTGATTTACACCTCACCATGACACAGAAAAAAATATAAACTCCAAGAGCTTGCTATATCAAAGGTTGGAAGTAGGTCTTAGCTGAGATTTTAATGAGCAAACAGCTTGGTGAATTCATTGCTCGTTGAATGCCAGAGGTTGTTGTTGAGTGTGAATACAAAAATATTCAACATAACATACAACGAAAGTTTCGATATTTTTGCTCTTCTAAAGAACACAGCATCACGTGGGCAGCAATGTGCTTGCGACTCTCTCTTGGCTACGACTTTCGCACCCAGAACAAAATGAGCTCTAGCTGTATGGTACACTTCAATGGTACAGTACACTTCAGTTCTAAATTTGGTGATAGTTTGTGCCCTAGTTCTCAAGTTATTCAAATACTGTATTTTAGTTCTATATAGCCTTGAAATGTGTCAATAAAGGTTTTAAAAGAAGGTGTTGCTACCCCTGCAATGTTATTAAGTGATGGTGTTGATAAGGCTAAATCTAAAACTAACAGAACCAACATAGACCCACTGACATTGAAGCAAACAACACTGATAACTCTGAATTTAGTTTCTAGTTAGTTGAGGCAATTAAGCATACATATATGATGGTAGGCACTGAAACTTTATTTTGTCAAATTTCTCAACGACAATTAACTTTGAGAAAATATTTGTCTATTATTAGCGTGGTTCATATTGTGTAGGAACACATTTGCGTAAGTTTCCATTATTTGTATCATAGTAACCGGCCTTTGAAAAATAGAAAAAATGATAATTTGATATGAAGTGAAGATTCACTATTGTAGCAGTTTGCTAATACCGAGCAAACATTGAAACAAGTAATAAACTGTTGCTTAGGTGATAAGTGTTTGGTAGACTGTTACAATGTTCAAGTTAACCAACCTCCGGTTCACCTGTATCTTGGATTGGGTCTTTCACAGTGTTATTTATACAAACTCTTTGTGATTGTCGCGCCATCAATAACCACTGTCTTGTGGTTGGATACTCGAATGTTTCATACTAAAAGTCAAACTATGTTTGGTAAAATCTCATCAATTTTGGACAAAAATATTTGGCAAAATAGTCCTAACTTCATTTTCCTGGGCTTCTAACACTGGTGTGAATGGCCACAATTTTTCAAAACTTTTTTATCGTAGTTATGTAACAAACCCTGAACATGGAAAAGCTTCTAATTTGGTGCCCTATGTGTTACTTGGCAAAATGATAAAGAATTTCACACGTCTGCATACCGTATGCCATACCGTGTCCGAAATTGGTGAGATTTTACCATGGAATGTTGCTCGTGGTTGAAAGAAATTGTGTTGTGTCTTTATCAACTCCACCCAACTTGCACACCTAAATTTGAAATTAAGTCAAATAAGTGTCCCTTTTCTGCACTCACAATGCTTGAGACTTGGGTACATAAGAATCTGCATGTATGCATGATTAAACACGATGTCTGAAAACACACACATACCTGCTTCAATAGCAGACTCCAGCCTATTGTGGTGGAAGAAAACAGCGCTGCATTACTGACCTAGTTAGTTAGACATCAGCACGTTTTTTAGTTGAGTTGGACAAGCTACCAAACATCTCGCACAACTGGGTATATTAGTTTCTAGTTTGTCAAACTTCTTTGGTTTTTGCAAGTAACTCACTGTGCGAATATAAAACTGTCTGCATTTGAAATGGCAGATGTCATTGTTCTGGTATAAAATAGTGATGAAAATGGTATTATAAAGTCATATGCCACTGTTGAGACACCGATCCACATGGGCGATGCACCATAGGGGGCTGTGTGGGCTACAGCCCCCCCCCCACTTATTTCAGTGCTGTGCTGCCCATGGACAAAGGATAGCTCTATTGTCATGTAATCCGGCCCGTGAGTTGAAAAGACAGGCATTTTATGACCATGAACTGGACATCAGTGATTAGAGACAACATAAAATCTTCAAATTTGTTATAAGCACATATGAATAAACTGAAGTAAAAGTTAGCGTAGGTGAGAGGTGACTGTTGGTAACATCACTGACGCATGTGCTTAACCCCAAATGTCTTGTTACTCAATAACAATCCTCTGTGCAGTAATTATCCTTATCCCCGCTATTACTATGTGACCAATTATTGTGTCTAGTGTACAATTTTCATCTAGACCGAAAGTATTTTTACACATACACTTCCTTGTTGCTTTTTGTTCATTGTTCATTCTTATGTAACGCTCAAGAGGTGCAAGGTCTTTGTGAAGTTTCATAGCTGCAGGTAATAAGTTGCATTAATGTCGCTGACTGAGTGAGATAAAACTTCCAACTGAAGGAGTAGCTAGTGTCTGTTTTAAGACTAGTACTACCTTCTAATACACCCACAAAAATTTTGTCGTCACATCGTAATTCAATAACCTATTCCTCTTGTCTGTTTTCCATCATTGCGGATTATTCTCTTTCAAGCTTTTCGTAAACTGTTGGCGGATCATGATGAAATGTGGCATGGGAGTTTTATGGTGGAGATACCCCAGCACCAGTCAATTTAAGGAGGGATTGGATTAACGTGTTGCCCCTGTTGGCCATTTTATTTTTCAAAGCAAATTCCTCATCAATTTTTGGCAAAACTACTTCATGAATTTTGCTAGAACTTGACACTTGTTATGAGAATGCGCCGCCACCTGCCGCTTTTCAAACAGTCGACCACACTAGCACCCTGGTGGCAATTTTTGCATTGACTAGCTTTTTCTTGACTCCAAGGATTATAGTCATAACAGCTTTACAGATTTTGATGAAACTTGACTTGAGGTTTTATGGGTGGAATACTCTAGAACCAGCTGATTTTTGACCTACCCAGTTGTCCGTTTTAGCTTTCGACAAAGTATTGCTTATCCGTCAATTATTTTAAAAATGGCTTGTCAAATTTTAATGGAACTCGGTACAAAGATATATGGTGGGTCATGCGACCACTTCAGTTTTTCACAAAAGTGCAGCTCAGTAATCCAGAAACACTGAGTTATTATAAGTGTGGATAGCAAGCTGTTTTAACTTGTCACTGTGTCGAGTTTGTATTTTGCCTGTGATGAAGTTGGCTTACTTGCATCGGAGTTTAAGTAAACCTGTACAACTAGTTTGAACTCAGTATTAGGAGATTGGTCACTTTTTAAGCAAAATAGGACATTTTGGACTTAACTAAACACACAAACTCCCCACAGTGTGGACATGGACTTTTGAACACATATTTTGTGAATTTTGTTATTCTAATTAAGTTTGAATTTTCTGTTGTGGAGAACACTGATAAGCCTAATGCTCATTCAGCCATGGTTTTGGTCCTCTGGGTCTTCCTTGTGTTTGATTTTACCCTATAAGGACAAACCGCACTGAGCTACTCAGTTTTCATAATTGATAAGATGTGAATAATCACCACAAATATTTTTGCAATCAATTTATGTTATCTGAAGCAAAAATACTTGTATAACTATGCCTCCTATGCCTGGAGTAACTTTTGAATGGTTGTATTTTCGTGGAATTGTAAGACATTCCCATTATATCTAGTGGTTTTGTTTTTGACCCTGACAGGAAACAGACGTTTAAACCCAAAGCTTTGGTTGAGAGGAGTGCTAGGGTCAGAGTGTCCTGGTGGAAGTTGTGATCTGTGTCCTGACCTTTGACTGTTCAGATGTACCACAATGCAGTCTGAGATGAACAGAGGCTTAATGTTGTTACAGCGTGTTCTCTATTGTTTTGCACAAAAGTCACTACATCCTAACCAATCCTAGTTTTAACATTGTGTGGCAAACAGAATTAGAATAAAGGTCAATGAAATCGAAGTTCACTTTGTGGAATTCATGTAATGAGTCACTTGGGCACCTCCAGTCAGCTCACAATGTCACTGTGCTGATGAGCTGCGATCTGGTCTCAATCTTTTCAAGTGTTGAGGCCTATATCCATTAGCAGAGCTAAGTAAATATTGAGTCCCCCTATTGATGTTACGAGATCGTCAATTTTGCATATGTCACCAGCCATTTTTGTGAGATTTAATCAACCTGCAGTGTCAAGATGCGTTCACATAGGAAATACCAGTCATTGGCCATGCCAGTTGTACCAGCAAAATGCCGTGGGATCACATCGATTTATGAAAGCATAACAGAGTCAATCTTTTATACATTTTGACATGTCAAATGAACTTGCGAACTTGGAATTCCACTCCAGTGTAGCATTTGGTGAAATATTTCATTAGCTTTTGATTGATGAGTTACACCCTTGTGTTTTCTGTCTTGGAAACAGATGTTGAATTATTTTTTGACCTGTCAAAAAGATCAAAAGATGTTTTAGTCATTGGTGATGGCATATGATAAATTTACAAAATGTTTTCATGGGCATTTTTCTATCTTTCATTATTTTAATTTTCCAGAAGAGATTTGTATCAATGCAATATGCAGCCTTTAAGTTAAAATCCATTGGAGGACAATTTTAGCCCTGAAAATTTTCACAGATATTAAATCTATGCAAATATGTAGGGAATTAAGGAATTTTCCAAATGAGAGAATGTCTACTCTTTGAGGCATTCATTTACTTTGTAAATTTCCATAATGGTATTGTTTATTTCAAAATCATGGTAAAGAATATCCATTGTCTTAAGTATGTATTGAGAAATTTCTGCTGTACCATTGAATTTTGGTCAAGGCTTATGGACTTTTTAAAAACTATCCTTCTTTTTTGGTATCAAATAGATGTTGCAATGCCGTGCAGTTACCGACGAATAAAAATATACGTGGGGGATTTTAATATATTTTTAGTACCGACGCTCATCATTTTAGTTTTACTAGTTGTACCATTTTATACTCCTTTTTGGTCATTACTTGGCATATATTCAAGGTGTGGCCATCTACATTTAGAATTCATTTGAAGCATAGACACATGTGAAGTTTCTTGTAAAAACATTGTTTCGATTGGTGGCGCATAGGCTTAAATACCCACATAATAATAGATAGGGTAAACTATTTACTTTTCAACCACAAAACATGCAATGTCAGCAGAGGATAGGGATTCTCCAGCCGCTTCACATGGGAATGTTTTACAAGTTTTTGAGACTCAGAGTCTGAAACAGCACAATGTTTGTGAGACAGACAGGGCCAGCTGCACATGTCACTGTCAATGATCCGCCTTGTCTCAGTCTTCATCAAAATCAATACACACTGGTCTGAATGTTTGTCGTAGAAAGAGAATAACTGTTAATGAATTATCAGACTGTGAAAACATCTGAGCAAATTATTGAACTTATGCAGTCTTCTTTTGTACTGTTATGTCCTATATTTCCTATGTCGTGCATGACAGTTTGATCTGAAATGTGTTCTCAACATACAAGGCTGTGATGAAAGCTCTTTCTGCAATTTGACTGTAACATTGAAACCTTAGTTTTGATTGTTACATTTATACATAGTTGAAAAAGCCAATTGTGGGTAAAACGTAAAAATTGATGATCAATGATTAGGATTTTATGTATGAAACTCTTTGGTTATTTGACGTTTAGACCAATTTTTCAAATATTAACAGATTATCTCTTATTTTTTATATTTGCTTGATCAAAGAAGTGATTTGCGTGGATAGTCACCTACAGGGTTCCCGTATTTTGAGAACTTTGCCGATGTTTCACCAATTTAGAACACAATATGACCGATGAGTGCAATTTTATTTTTTCATTTTTTTTCACAAAAAATGCGAAGCACCAATGCTATATCATTTTTATAGTCGTTGCCACAGTTACCGTCAGACATTGATTCTGGGAAATTATGTGCATGCAGAATTTTGTTAGGTGCCTGTAGAAAAATTTTGGCAATTGTTTTTGTCCTAAATTGTTATTGTACTATAGTTTTCTCCTCTGAATATCAGGCATCAAACTGTGAGCAGCAATGAGTAGCATAGGTGTTTTTGTACAAGATTTTCTTGTTTTTCATATTTAAAAGGATTGTTAAGATATTCAAGTTGAGCACTCATTCACATGATGATCATTGGACTAACAGAAACCAAGCTATGTTATTTCTTCCCATATTTCGCTCAAAAACGGTTGCCAAAATGGCTATTTCTCCATTTTTTAATGGTTGATTATCTTTTTGGAAATAATGGGAACTTTGGTTTGTGACTTCTACACACTGCAAACCAAGAGACACAAATGTTCTGAATCTTTACTTTTTGAAGAAATTGAACAATGTAGAATTTCACTTGTTGGCCAATTGAAATAAAATTTGCGTTAACAACAAACCATAAAAGCCTACGATTGAATGAGAATAACGCAGTGGTGGCAATACAAGTTTCAGAAAGAACCCATCAGTTTTTCCAAAAGCCCTCGTGTGAACTATTATTAATGCAGTTGTTTTGATAAATTGAATGAGAAAGCACTCGGGGGGGTTCTCTTTCAGAAATCAGTGGTAGAAACGATCAATGAACCTCATTCTGTCTATACTAGTATATTGCAGGCTACGATGACCCACTTCAAAGATGTTATTCCCTGTCCTCAGACAGGCTATATATTTTTCTAGTGATAGCAAGTGGTATTTTTCTCTGGGGACTTAAATACTTTAGTCTCCATTTATCCTGAAAATTTCCCGTTTTCTATTTTACAGTTTTCCTCCTATGTATGTACTACCTTAACTCATTGACCACTGGGTAGTAAAACATTTTGGCTAAAAATTTTTTGTAAATAATATTATGTTTTATTGCAAATAACTCTGCAGTGAATTGACCGTAAAAATTATTGGATGTAAAATTAATGGCATTGTTATTGCTGTACTTTGAAGAGACGGTTTGGACTCAAAATGTGGCGTTGTTGGTCGAGACTTTGAAGGCATTCTTATACGAACTGTCTCTTCACCTTGAAACTGCATATTGGGAGACAGAAAGTTGTTGATGATAAGACAGCTTTAAGTATTTAAGTCTACAAAATCTTTTTTATTTAACAGTTTTATCATTGGTGTAAAATCAGCATTGAATGTTGCTAAGTAATGCAAGGATTTTATTCATGGTTCTGCTGTCATGTTTTTCAAATGCATTGTGGGAAGGTTGTCGTCTGGTATACATGGCAGATAACTTGGTGATGTGTAAATAATTTGGTAGAAAACAGCACTTGTCACTTAACTATGATAGAATTGATAGCACACTGAGTTATTCACAAAAGTCATAAAAGTCGTATTTGCGGTAGCCCCTCTTGCAAAAGTGGATTATTTTAATAGCAATTCCTAACAGATCAGAGTATTAAGTGTAATATCTGAAAGTTTCATTTGATTTCGGAGGATGTGCTCCCAAACTTGGAATTTTTTCTAGGCTCCTAAACTTTACCGTGTGATCAGGTACAGTTGTGGTGCACTCCATATTCAACCCAGTGTATCAATAGGGCCGTCCCGAATTACACGGTGGTAGAACTCTCCTTTGTCCTGGAGATAAGAAATCGCGTGACCTCGTTTTGAAAATGAGGCACATTTTCGTGTTTCATTGATGTTGGTAAGCCGAAAATTTTCAGATCACGCATCCACGGGTATTTGTCCAGTTTATCAAACTTTTTCACATCAGAGTTGTAGCCTACTACACAGAAGTAATACTTTGTTGGCATTGAAATGACAAATATAGTAATGCATCTGAGAAAAACTTGTAACAAATCGGACGACAAATAACATGTGAACCTCCACGAGGTAGCAAATGTGCCTGACAGATGTTTACGGCATTGTGAGTAAATACAGCGAGATTCGAGTGTGGGTGTGTAATTCGGGAAGGCCCTATTGACAAACTGCAAGGAAATTCCCTTTGCTGGTCTTCTGTTCCAATTAAGGTCACAAATGTATGACCTCAGGAGGGGAGGTCATGCAGCTTGTTCTGTGTACAGGAGATCTCTGGTTTCACCATAACACCCATCTCTGGGCAGACACACTTCACTTTGAACCCTAAGCTTCTATCATCTGGAAGTTTATAATGGTAGTTTCATCTATTCATTCATTGATTCGAGTACTATTATTGTGGAATGATGCAAATGACCCTGATGAGATGATTCATCTGAGTTGAGATTCCTTAACACATGCTGGGGCATTAGTGCAAAATGAATGACTCAACATAGCAATCAAATTAGTATTTATCATGTCTAAAGTGTCTTATGAAAATGACCTGACAGTGTTAAGTCTTAATTTGCTGATGGTTACTGTCATTAGCTGTATGATACAGATATGGGTTGTCATAACTCGGTATTTTCTCAAGCACACAAACGCACTCTCTTTGGGAATTTTGCCTATCAGAATAAAAGTGGGAAAATGTTATTTTCTGATTTCCATCAAGCTTTGTAAGTGCCTTCATATCAATGTAAATGATTCCTCAGTTGTCCTTTTTTTGAATATTTCTATGTTAACAACTGTGTGATTAAGTTGGTCATCCTTTCCAGCATCCAATATTGATTTCATTTGTCTGACTTCAACCTGAAAAGTTCACCAATAATTAATACTGGAGGCTAGACTTAATGACCTGTTCATTTCTCTATGATGTATGAGTCCTGTAATTATGAGTCAATTTCTATAAAATGCAATATTTCTAATTTATATTGAAATCAGTAAGTGTCTTTGTAAGACTCCACGTTTGTATGTGGCGTTCAAATATTGTAAATTGTCCATAGGATACATTTCTGGAATAGTTCCAAGCTTTGTGGATTGGATTTTTGTCAGATGAAGCAACCTTTTTATGAATTGTCAGTGTCTATGAGGTCACACTATTGTGAATTTTGACTACATTGAAAATTAGCTGCTGAAAGTTATTAGGTAAATAAAATATGGTGTTTTGATTCTGTGTCACGAAAATATTATGGAAAGTTTTTTTGTGATTTGGTACCACAATTTTTATGTTGTCAATGCCCCATGAATTGTTATTGTTGATGAAATTAACTGTTAATGGTTATTTTTACGTGTAGTTTATCTCTCTCTGTTGGCCCTATAGATGTATTATCCTTATTTGTAAAATTTATGCCTGATTTGCTTTCCTTCTATGTATGTATAAAAGTTCTTCTATTTAGAACCCAATATGGCAGACTGATAGAATGGACCCTTTACTGTTGGAGAATTGTGGGATATAACCGTGCATGGTCCTCGCCACCTGGTGGCTGTAGTTGCACATTCTCTGGTTTCATCCTGTTTGGCTGACCAGCATCCTTCAATCCATTACAAATGTCCCCCAAATCTCTAACTGTGAAAAGATCAATGGTATTTTGTCAAATATCTCAACAAAAATAATCTAAGATTTTGTAGGCCTACATCTTACTGTAACATTAACTCGGTCTGTGTTATGTTGCTGTCATGAAATGGCTCTTCTTGTAATTTTGGTTGTTTTTTCCAGTAAGGTAGTCAGTCTCTATAAGCAAAAAACAAACATCTGCGCTTAGGCTGTTATTGTTTGAGAAGTTACCAAAGACGTAAAATGCTCCGATGAAGTATGAATCCAGACTAGAGACATCTGTGAATTTTTTTGTGTCTTGACTGTTATGCAGGAACTATTAATGAGCTAGACAATGGCTTTGAGTGATTTATAATTTCCTTGTGTTTCAGACATGGTCCAGAATGGTCTTTATGGGGACATAGTTCTAGTCATTGGTGGAAGTGGTTTCCTAGGACACTTTCTGATCAAGCTGCTGGCTGAAAAGGGGGAGAATATTGGTGAGATTCGGTCTCTTGACCTTCTACCGCCGCCTCGCAATATGCAGATTGGTAAGTTCCTTGAAGTGTTGGAGTAAGATTACATATGAGGCGTATTTCCCAACTGTCAAACTCAAATGGAACCTTCTTAGTTGTTGAAATATGAGTAGCCAGTGATGGCAGCTCCTGGAATTTTAGGAAGGTCTTCCTTTGTTTGGAAATTAGAGAACAGAAGGGGAGGCCAGTGAAAGCACTGCCTGTAATTACGTAAACAAAAAACTTCATCTAGCGCCATTTTTGAAGCTGTGGTGTATACAAACTGAATCTGTTGTCAAAAGTTGAGACTTTTTCAGTCCTAAAATTACAAAAAGTAGATTAAATTTTCTACAGAGTAAAAGAGAAATGCATGCATTGTAACTGCTGTTCCTTTGTCATGTTGTCCCAATCTTCCCTCTAGTCTTGTTGAGTCAAACATTGGGCTGCCTAGTCTTGTATACTTGACTCCACAATATAGCTTTTACCTGTTTAAAAGGCCTTTCCCACTGCCTTTGGCAATGCTGAAACTTCCTTCAATGGGAACACTTAACTTTGATCGAAGTTAACAGTGCAAGTTTACTCCGAAGTAAAGTGGTGGATTAACAGCGAAGCATCAACGTTTCGCTACAATGGAAACACTTTTCTTCAATGACATCAGAGTTATCGGCAGGGGTCTCTACCTACGTTTGCCAACAGTGGGCAGAGACTGGCTACTACAATTTGTTAACATTTTGTTCTAATAGTTTTTATTTTTGTGGTATCAGCATTTTGTTTCAATTCATCCATGTATTTGTTGACGACTAACTTTGCTGTTAACTACAGTTAACATCGAAGCATCAGGAGTAGCGAAGTTAACTGAATGGGAAAGGTCCATAAAGAATGCGATCAGTTTTGAATAGAGGAGCACCTAATGACTTGATCAACTGAAATGTGCCGTTTGTGTGAAAGTTTATTTTTCTCTACATTTTAAAGCTGCATTTTACTTTGCTCAGCTGGCTAAGAAACGGAAATCGAATTTGTCCTTTTAGTTTCCTTAAATTGGTCTCATAATGCTGTGTTAGCATCCTATTTGCATTGTCAGCAAGATCATCGACTCAATAAAATGGTTCAGCGTTTATTGGGGTTGGGCAACCCTAAAATCACAAATGTGAGAATGGAGCCTGGCTGCATGGCAGCCATTATTGTGCTAAGTAAGTGGAGAATTACCCTATCAGCACTTGTTCTCATCAGTTGTATTAAAGTCTCAGAGAACATGGTCATCTGCCCTTGTGTAATGCTTGAGCTACTAGGCACTTTAATTTAGCGTAGGTTCTGTCACATTGATAAGTGATTTGACCATGGTAATAAAATTCGGTGTGCCTTCGGTTTTGTTGAATTTTAAAATGTTATGCTGCTAAAACGGGTACTGTGAGTGGATTTAGTTCCGGTATTGTGCAGTGGAAGATTGTGACTCTGAAAGCTAATATTGGTCACTGCTTTCATTATTTTGATTTTTGCCATGGCTTTTATCAGTTATTTATCAAATGTTTAAGCCTAGCTTGCTTAAAGTATTTATGGCAGACCAATCTTAGTCGTCTGTGAATACCTTATCAGGTGCTGTAATTCTGATTTATCTGATGCCTTGGAATGTCTGCCTTAATTTTTGAAACAAATTTTAATTACATTAAATTTTTTTGAAATATCAGAAGTTGCATTCATCCCAGTGGAAACTCTAAATATATCAAAAGACTCTGCTCTATATAGGGTAAATGTGAAGCAGGTCTAAATTCTGTAAGACTAAACTTAAAATTTGTTTCCCCTAAGTGTTACTGATCTTAAAACAAGTCATGTATCTCACTCATTTTATTTGCAATCTGGCTGTAAAACTTTTTGGTGTTGTAAAAATAAAATATTTTTAGTTAAAAATGATCATTTCATGACATTTAAAAGTGAAAAAATAATACGCTCTATGAGAAATGCTGGTAGGGTGAAGGGGAGGCAAAAATATTTTAAGGACAGCCTAATCTGTTTCTAATTGGATACCACATGAAAGTTAAATGTCATTTTAGCCTTAGGTGTGCACTCCTGTGTTAACCGTTACCGTTTTCTTTTTGCAGAAAATCCTAACATCAAGTTTCGTCATATCCAAGCTGACATCACTGATATCGAACAGATCACACCTCATTTCCAAGATGTCAATGTCGTCATTCACACGGCCAGTTTTATAGACACATGCAATATGCCAAACGACAAGAAGATGTTTGACGTTAACGTTGGAGGTAGTTCTGTGCGTTTTGTTTTTGTAGTTAAGTCAGTATGAAAGGGCCTGTAGAAGGATTCTGTCTACAGCAATCTTCGTACAAATCTTTCAACAAAGTACACATGGCTGCGGTAACAAGCCAAGTTTCTAATAGTACCAGAGAGCAAGAAGATGATTAAGATTGTCTACAAGTTTTAACATTTAAATGTCTTTCTGCTGTTTTCTTGCTTTTGAATTATTCAGAATTTTTGACACATTCACAAAACACAAAAAGAACACTTGCCCCGTCTCCCCCTTTTGTCCTTGTAAACATAAAAATGGTGATATTTTTCGTGGCAAAACAATTAATCTCATATTTATGCTCGTTTAATTAGGATAATTGCTAGGTCAGACATTACAAAACTGTCCAGTCATTTTTGCCAAAGAATCATGCAGATAGTCAGACTGATTGTGTTTCGTCATATTTTTATTGAATTGGAAAAACGTTAAGCAAAGCATTGAATTTTGTCTTCCAACATCTCCATTTTTATGTGACGTCAAAACCAGACATTAACAGCAAACCTTTATCCCCTACCTCCTTAAGGCATACAGTCATACATTTTGAGTAGTCGTTAAAATGGTGGTAATTATACCAGTCTTTGCTTAAGTGCATCTGAACACCACACTGATATGTGATATCTGCGGGGACCTGGATCATGTATTTAAATTTGTCGTGGTATTTAAAATTCATCATGAGTAAACATCTAAAAATTCCCCAACCAAGCTGTCTTTTTCCTTGCTACATATAATCATATGATCAGCAGACAAGCAGTCACTGAATTAAAAAAATAATTTCTGTTACAGGAATTATGTGCAGTAAAAGCTCATCAATTTCAGACAAATTACTTGATTTGCTCTCTTTCTCATTTGTCAAAGGCTTTTAATAGTGTTATGAATGCCCATAGTTTTTCAACAGTATGTGATGGTTGCTATGGTACAGAAGTTGGACTTGAGAAAGCATTAAAGATGCTTTGTCTCATTAAAATCATGAATATTTGAATTTTTAGCAAGCGTCACCTACTGATTTCCTGTTTGTACAAGTATAATCTGGGAAAGAAACAATTTGTAAATAAATTACAATTTTAAAGAAAACACCGCAACTGATAAGCTTCAAAAGAAGTGTGAACACATAAAAAACCAGCGATTCCAAAAATTACGCATCCAATATTTGATTGTGAAATAAACGAATAATAAAAACTGTGCTTTGTTTCATTACGGTAATGGCAATGCTGTGGGAATTTCCAAAGATTCCTCTGTCGTCCTAAGAAATGTGGACAAGAAGTGTGTCAAATACCTAGAATTTGTGTAACCAAAGACGCAAAATGGCATGATGTGGAATGTTGTCCAAGGTGATGGCAAAATGAAGTTACAGAACGAATCCTTTTGTTGTTAGTCACCGTGAGGAGTGTCGGCTGTCAGTATCCAGGCCTCAGTTGTCTGTGGTGGGCATCGGGTGTTTGCCCACCCTGATGAAATATTTCCTCACTCATTTCCATAAAAAAGTCTTGTAAAACACGACTTTCATGAGATTGTTTTGGTAACTGGTTCTTGGATGGTATCCGCCAGACTGGAGGACCCGGGGTTGTTTGTAAATTAGTACTTCATTTGCATATTCATAATTTAATGAGACCATGCATCTTTAATTTGGTGCTACATATCTTTATAATAACGTGAAAATAAAATTTCTCTTTTTGACCTTATTGTGTCCTAAATTCATGAGATTTGCATTACTGATGACACTCAAATATCATATTTCCCAATACTAGTCTCAAAAGTACTGTATGAACTCGCCAGAAGACCAAATTCAGAATGCATTTCGTAACATATCCGTTCAGTTGACTCCAGTTGAATTGATGCACCGCTTTGCGTAATCAGTCGAATCTGCTCTTCCCACATATTTGATAATAGATGGCAACATAGTGCACACATTACTGGTACATGTCAGGTAAGATTGTGCACCTCAATATCCTTAGTTCATCACGGTGACAGGCACTGAGTCGGAGAACCACAAACTATTGTTAGACTCAGCTTATCTGGGCAGCCTAATTGGTTTCTGCTGAGATGAATATATTAATAGGCTCACAGCAAATTTACCATTACATGTAATCGCACTAAAAATGTCATAAATCACAAGAATTTACATTAGTTTTTGATGTAAATTAAAAAAAAATGTTAGAAAACGACCTCAGATTTCAAAATAAAAAGTTGTGCCATTTTCAGATATAGTAGTGGCAAGGTGAATTGTGTCTCCAGGTGGCAATAGCATAGTTGCTATACAGCACTTTGTGTTCTAGTACTTTTCAGAGATTTTTGTGAATTCCCCGCTATTGTCATACCGTCGAATTGATGTGGTTGTGCTGTGGGATAATAATTTCGTAAAAAATACCGGTTTCGAAATCCTTGTGAATGAAAGAAATCTTGTTTCGTCTCTGTCAACTCGGCCCATCTTGCATGCCACATTAGAAACTGGGTCAAGCAAAAGACGTGCTTGTGCTTTCGTGATGCTAGGGAATTGTTTTTAATGTTTCATGAGGGACCCAGTACAGGTGAAAGTTCTAGCCAAAACCCAATTAAATTTGTAAATTGAAGTGCAAGTTTCAGTTACTCAATTCCCTGCCAACACAATTCACTACTTGCCTGAATTCGCTATTATGCTTGAAAACAAGGTGCTCCTTCACATTTGTGTTGTTAAAACTGATGCTAAATCGAGGCATTGTTTCCTAAGCAGCAATGCACAATCATTTTTGCAGCGCCACCAAAGTGTGCAAGTGAATAGAGAGTCATCTGATTGGGCTGCCAACAGTCAACAGGCACATATACCTGTAGTTTTATGACATAATTAAGTGTCATAAAGGACTACCTAGGTGACCAAGCAGCCCAAGCAGCTGGACTGAATTCAATGGGGTATTGCGCTTTTGAATTTGCTCCAGAAGGCTTGGTAGTGATATTTTTCAGTTTTTTACGGTTGTCAAAGAACGTTCTGAACATTTTAGAACAAATTTTCTTTCAAATTTTGTCACTTAATGTTTTGTCTCCTCTTGACGAGTTTCTAGTAATTGGACATGCAGTATTGATTCCCTCACTGTGTCGATCAGAGTGTTAAGTCTCTCAACAGTCAGAGCTGTCACAGGTCCATCTCGAGTCTTTCAGCGGCTGAGTTTACTGACAAGGTGGTGCATTAAAATGTCTACCTGGTTTATGTGTGGGGGAGGGCGCACGAAGTTGCCACATCCTATAAATTCGTCACAATATGCTCTAAAGCAGGCGCGTGTGAATTAACGCTTTTTAGCACTTGTTTGGCATGTATCTCCTAAACTTTCAAATACGACCGAATGTTGCGTGCATAATCAATTAGGGATGTGAAGTGGTAAATGGGATTGGGAGACTTCCGGGTGACAAGCCATACTTTACCAAAAATAATACCAACCACATATTAATGGCCGGCTCAGCGTTGGTAAAACAGTGACGAAGACCCAAAGCGTATTCCACCCACTCGTTCACTATGTATGATAAAGTCTCACCAATTTAGGACACAGTATGGTCGACAAGTGAAATTTTACTTTCTCATTTTTTTCCATGTAAGGCATACATACACCTTAGGTCCTGGTCACTTCTTGAGTTGGTTGACCAGGAATAAAGTAACTCAGTGTTGTAAGTCATTTATCGTGCTGGTTCATAAAATTGTGTCTCTAGTTTTTAGCTTCCCAAATCATAACTTTGTAGTGTTTTGCCTTGTTAAACCTTGTAAACTTCATGTCATGTTTCTCCTGTTTTTTGTCATTTTTAGGCACAGCATGTGTATTGGAAGCTTGCCAAAGGAACAACGTGAGTACACTTATCTTCACCGGCTCAGCTGAGGTGGGGCGGGGCTATGAGGAACGCTACGGCTTCAATGAGGAAATGGTGGACAGGGAGGCGGACACGACTTGTAGGCCACTGCTGTTTCCTGGTTACTTCACGTCTAAGCGGGAAGCCGAAAAGATGGTATTGGCTGCCAACAAGAGTGAGTTGCCCAATGGCAAGTTACTGCACACACTCAGTATCAGACCTGTTGGTATCTATGGTGAAGGTGACAGTATGTATGTGACCACTGTACTCAAAGTGGGGCATAATATGTTTGGCGGGTACATACCTGTTCTGGGGTCGAGGAATGCCAAGATCGACCGCGTGTTTGTTGGTAATGTCGCTTGGGCCCATGTGGTGGCGTTCAACGAGATTCGCAGGAACAAAGCTGTCTGCGGCCAGTCGTACATAATTGTGGACGATACTCCGAGCTCAGATAACTTCTCGTGGATGCAGCCATTCCTGGAATGCCACCAGGTCAAACTGTTGCCGTTCAGCATACCGCTATTTGTCGTGTTCTACTTCTGGATGATAATGGCGTTTCTTGTGCGGCTGCTTCTTGTCTTTGGTATTCGTGTCAAGCTACTGTCCAATCATAACGAAGTCCACATGGCCTGCGTAACATGTTATTACAATGGCGAGAAGGCACAGAATTTATTGAAGTACAAGCCGTTATTTAGCTACAGTGAATCATTTCAGTTAGCTCGAAATTATTACTCTAGTCTAGATCTGTCACAATAGGATTTATTGTTAATTTCTTTATGTATTACTTTACTTGTAATGAATATCATTGTTTTAACTGAGGCTGAATTTTAGAGAAGCGAAAACAATTCCTTCGGTGGGGATGGGAGATTGTCGGTTTTTCTTTCTCTGAGTTAGTGCCTGTTTGCTCCTAAGTCATGACGGGAATTGGTGCATTACTCACAGCAAAGTAGTTTTCATTTAGCTGTGGGATGGGCTTGTTCGTATTTTGAACTGTCCACGTTATGTAGTTGTTTGAAGAAGGGATAAGTGTGTGTTTTTAGCACCAGCTGTCTGCATATGAGTTGTTACTGGGTTGCTTGATACACTAATACGTTATTATGGTGAAAGTTTTGAAATAAAACGGGAAAATTTGTAGTAAGTTAACTGAAAATTTGATTCAAACTTAAACTGATGTTTCAAGAGGATAACTTTCATCATTTTTAACTAGCTTTATTATGTCATTGGCATAAATCTGCAGTATTTGGTGGCATTTTTGCTGTTGGTAATGTAAAGTACGGTTAGGTTATTTTCGTTATTATTTTTACTATAACGATGAGTTTTATGGAATACCGGTAGTTCTGAAAACCTGTGCGCATAACCATCTCTTATATAACAAGTTTCTACGAGGTAGAATCGGATTAAAATTCTTAAGGCCCATTCCTATACGGTTAACTTTGTCACTATCGAAGTTTCGAAGTTAACTCTGGTTAACCACGAAGTTAAGCGTTAGTGTTTCCATCAGCTTTGGAGTTATAGTTCAATGAAGTTATCGCAAGGGAGCGCTATCATGACCTTTTGTCATGTGGCCTTGCTGGTTTTGACAGTGCTTATGATCAAAAATGGCAAGGATCTTTCCCTTTTTCCTAATGGAAACTAGAACGTCAACTTCACAAGGCAGGTAAGGGTTGCCATGTTGGGATAATGATGATGTACTAGAAAATGATGTATTCAAAATTTTGACTTTTGCTCAGACAAAGACATTATGGCGTGGTGGGAACTCATTTTCAGTACACTTCATGTTCAGTGATTTTTTCATGTAAAGAATCCAGCAAATATGTGGATAAATTGAAACAGAATGGTTATGCTGCCAAAATAATAATTAGTAGAACAAAATATTAACAAATAGTAACCACTCTATGCCCACTATTGGCAAATGCAGGCAGCGACCCCTACCGATAACTCCGATGGCTTTGAAGATAAGTGTTTCCACTGACTGAAACTTCGGCAACACCGAAGTTTCTGAGGCAGTGGGAAAGGCCTTTATACTGTTTCACAAACATGATATAACACAAGAATATTCAGTTAGTTTGTTGTTTTGATTTACATCTTCCATTGCTTAAAGTATTTTATAAATGTCATGAAATCTGCCTTCAATTATTGATGTAACTTAGATTTTTGTGCTTTTGCATGAAATAGTTTGTGATTCCTTTAGCTTTACTTGCTCATGTTTAGACATTTGGTCAGTAAAAACTGTTCTCTGACCTTAGCCAAGTATGGATGTCCAATTGCGTCAGTAAAAACTGTTCTCTGACCTTAGCCAAGTATGGATGTCCAATTGGGTCAGTAAAAACTGTTCTCTGACCTTAGCCAAGTATGATGTCCAATTGGGTCAGTAAAAACTGTTCTCTGACCTTAGCCAAGTATGATGTCCAATTGGGTCAGTAAAAACTGTTCTCTGACCTTAGCCAGTTGTGGATGTCCAATTGGTTCAGAAGCTTTCCAAGTATCATGAGAGAATAGTACATTTCTCTTTGCCAAATTACTTGTAGTATTATGAGGTGAGTTTCTATGGAATTATTCGAATTAGTTGATTTTTGTGTATTATTGAAATGTTGATTTTTTTTGAAAAACTGCTACCACTAATGGACTGTCAATGGATGTTTTTAGAAATTCAGATTTGGAGAATCAAAACTGTTTCCAAGTCAGAACTTTGTTGAGGTGATATATCCTTCATTCATTTCATTTTGTCTTTCTACTCCAACAAAAGGTGCCGCTGGTTTTCAGACTTAATCTTGTGACTTAAGTTATTCTGAAGCTTGTATTATTCCTTATGACTGGTGTAAGAATAGTTACCATAGTCCAGCCCCACTGTGGGCTTGGAAGGTTCTTTTGTGTTTATGTTATTTATATTTTAAGTTCAATGCAAGTTTTACCTTTTAATTATATGGCCATAATGTTTTGCCTATTCTGTAGTTGGTAATAATAGCTTTAATTTGAGTGTTGAATGTTAAATTTGATTTTAATTAGTGAAATTACATTTTGATTAAAATAACATTCTTTGATCGATTTAGCCTCAACATATGGAATTTATTTTATACCGGTAATTGGAATTCGCGTTTTGATTTTTGTACATCAGTTCATATTTTTATAACATCTTAGCCAAAGAATTATACTTGTAAAAAATGCTCATTCACTGTCAAGGAGTAGCTATATTCGTAGTGATACAGTTTAGGTTTGAATTGTGCTGAGACGTTAATGACTTAAATCAGTCTAGTAAAAGATCGAACTGTGCACAACTTACGAGAATTGGGTCGGAGTTTTGAATAATGTACTTGTTATCTGGTCAGAAAGATATATAATTATTCTAGTACATACATGTATTATTTTTGAATTTGTAAAAGCAGAACCTGCATACGGGGTTCTACATCAGCTATCCTGAGGGGTGTATAGTTTTAGTAGGTCTTTTTACTTTCCCATGATACTAGATGAGAGTTACAAACCACGCTATTTCCTCAGTTCTCAATAACTCTGTATGACTTTCTGGAGGTTGTGAAACTAGAAATTTGGTTCACCCTCACCCTCTTAAGTATTACTGTCTGACATGTGTCAGGCGTATCTCATTAAACCATTGCGATTGGTTAGAATGTGTGTTCTCTCACCATGTGTCTGAAGCTACTTATGGTTGATTTTGACCAATAAGGTGTCTTTAATTATTCTGCACTGTCATGGTGGGACCAAAGATGTTTGTGTTCGCCAGTATACAGCTTACAATGCAATTTATGTTGATGGTATTAAAGTACTGTTCTTCAGACTTCAGATTTAGTCTATCTGAGTTCAGGGTGTTGTGTGAAAAAAAATTCAATGCAAAATTTAGTTCAAGTTGAGTTTTTTTATTATGGACCTTGTATTAGTTGTGACTAGTAGCTGCAGAATACACGTGTGCGAGAAATTCATCTGGATTTTTCTTTACCACGTTAATCATTTGGATTTACTTAGACAGACAATCGTATGGAAAAAATATGTAGCAAAAGTGATGTAATGGTGTTAGATAATTTTTAGAACACGCAGTGAGGGTAATTCTCAACATTCAAAGGATGTGTTGCAATGTTCAACTTTGGCTAATGCCAGTACTGGAAAGGCAACTTTCTTTTTTCCATAGCTCACTTCCTTGTAAATTGTGTGGTGTGATGAGAAATACCTTTGTGCTTATTGTTGATTTACATTAGGTGTATTGTCTTATTTTGTTATACATGTACCTGTTAGTAGAGAGAATCTTATTGGTTGTGAAACTCGAAAATATGGCTTTACAAATTATGGGCTATGACCAAATGACTGAGAATTGGAAGTAACCACATGTTGATGCCACATACTGTGCGATAAGATTAGGGGAGGCTGTCCCCAGAAATGATCCCTGGACTCCAGGAGGTGACTCGCTGTATTGAAAATGCTCGAAATTTGTCTGCCTTGAGATGCATTCCGTGTTTTTAAAATTACGCTTTGGGGCTTATAAAGAGACATGATCGCTAATAGGGCTGACAAGTGTATTTTGGGATTATTGTAGGATCCGATAGACTTCTTGAGATTAGAAGCTTTGACCAGAGTTGTAAATTAAAAATATCTCTTGTTTTTGTTATTACAAATTGCCAATCACTTTGTTTTTGTTGTTTTATTACAAATTGCCAATCACTATCGCCATTGTCTGCCAAACATTTGCTGGAATCAAGTCGGCAATTTTACCAATAAAACTGTTAACTAAACATACTGTGCCATTTATTAATTGGGTCTTAGCTCCGCCAACAAACCATTTGAATTTGACCGTGGGAGTTGCTGGCTCGATTCTGCAATGGGGCCAATCTCTTGACGACAATGTCACTTTAAGTTCCTTTGTTGTATTTATTTAGAGATAATCTCAAGAAGCATGTCTTGTCCGCATGAAGACGAGTTGTTATGGAGTTGTTGTCAGACTTCATTACTGGGGGGCAAAGGAGACATAGGCCCCCCCCTAAAATTCTCCCATATTCCATTTGGCAGTTTGGGGGTGCGAATGTCTGACGGGCAAAATCCTGGCAAATACTCTGTCCTGGCCCCCCCTCCTATCTCAAAATCCTAGATCCGCTCCTGGGCATCATCAGTGATTACTATTTTGTACTCAGTGACATCATAGACGAGTATGTATTGTGACATGTAGTTATCAGTCTATGAACATGCAATGGGTGTGACTTAATGATACGTTTTACCTAGTCAGTTGTATTACTAATTACCAATAAGTGAACACCACTGCATGGAGAGTGCAGTGCCTAACTAGCAAATTCCATTCAAATTCAAAACAGTTGCACAACATCTTGGAAATGGAACTGATGACCTAAAACAAAATTACCCGAGATCCAAACTGAGCATTTTCATTTTTAGGTCCGTCATTTGTGTTTGCAGACATTAAAATATGGAGACCCGTTTTGAAAAGGAAACAGTGTTTAGTGAAACCTAATAAAATTTCAGGCTTCGTTCGTAATACATGACAATCTTGTGTGAAGACTTGCGGTATTTCACAACTCTTCCTAGAAAACAGCCTTACGTAATGCATACATGTTAACTGGTAGGTTTTCTTCATACGTGCCAGGGGCAAATCCAGGATTTTTATTTAGGGGGGGGGGGGGGG
>NMRA01000506.1:114134-146374 GCA_002633005.1 Phoronis australis
ATGGCCCCCCTCTAAATCCGCCACTGCGTGCTATGCTTTCTTAGTTTTTTGTATCCTTATGTCATGGTGCTTAAGCGCTACATTTTATCCAGTACCACTACGTGGAAACCGATGTCAAAAAACCTTGTTTGACATGTACGTAATTTTTTATGAGTAGGTTATTAATTTGTAAGGCTTCTTTTCCTGCTGGTGTTCGGTCATTGTTAAACCCAGTCAATACCAGTGGTGAACCAAAATGTTGAAATAATGTGTCTGCGGCCTCGTCATTTTGAGCTCAGGGCATTAATGTTGCCTTTGGATTTGTGCCATGTTTTTGAGTAGGACACAACTATTGGAGTCTATAAGTATTAATAAACACTATTTGTATCTTTTATGGTTGTTTTCTTCTTGAATAGAATGTTCTTCATTTATATGCATACTACCTGGTATGTGTAAGTCAAAGCCTTTATACCAAGTTCCATCAACTGCATTGATTACAGAAGAGCTTTTAGACAGTAAAGGCAGACAGTGGGTGTCATTTATTTCTTTGTGGTCTATGTTCCCTGATAATACAAATACGTTTAAATCTTAAACATATATTAGCCGTTAATAGTACAGTTAAATATAATGGAAAATAAAATTCATCAGAATACAAGTGCGATAACAAGAAAAAATATGTCACAGACATATTTCACTTTCCAGTTTGTTGTCATGGTTACTGACAGTTGTCTACATCGTTAATTTGGACATTAGAAAATAACTTATCAAACACCAGAAAATCTGCACTCCCACTGGCAGTGGACCAACGCCAAAAGTACATCAAAACATAAAATTTTGCTAAAAACTAGCACAAACGTCTAAGCAGCACTGAAAACAGATCACTTAAAACTATAAACAGTACAATATGTGAAAAGTGAATGAATTAACATGATGTTCACTTCTATATGAAAATTTAGTTGATGTCTTGAAGACATCTTCGATATTACTCCCAACTATTTCATAACCATCTTCATCTAAATGCATAAACTAAAAGCCCTTTCATACGGTCTGAGCAGAGTGTCGATGTAAACTGTAAAGTTAACTGAACTGTTCATACCGGCTTCGGTGGTCAACAGACATCGAAGTAAATAGTAGATGACGTTGTCATCAAAGTAATCGCAAGGTGGCGCTAATGCATCGCGTGCACGCTAATGAGACCATTTTTGAACATTTACATGTGCTAATTGACTTCAAACATTTCTAATTTGATTGGTGACTATTTAAGTAAAACTATTAGCTACGACAGTGCCCTTTAATTGTTAATGATAAAAATGGCACCGCAGCATCGACACTGCTGTTAAATCCACCTGTTTACTTCGATCCAGGACCGAAGTTAACCGGTCATACTGGCCACAACTCCCAAAACATCGACGCGTCGACATTAGTATGAAAGGGCCTTGTAGCCACCCAGCAGCATAAATGGCAATTACTCAGGAGTTCAAATTTGCATTGAGTGTTTATAAGAGGTGAATGTTTACTAGGGTAAATGTGCTCAATATAATTACATCAGTTAGAGTTTGTCACTGTGCGGAAATACACCAACACACAGGTGGCTGCACAAAACAGTAAAACTGCCTTTGAGTAAATTTATGGACACAACAAAGCAAAAGGTCAGTAAATAGGATTCACTTTCCACACGAATGACTGCTTATTAAGGCACAAAATATTTCAGATCACTTAGTCAACCAAAGCGGCGAGAAAAATAATAAATGGGATTAATTAATATCCAGTTAATGATTCAGAGGTTTAACCTATCAGTGCACTATGGCCCACTCAATAAGATAACGCAACACCCGCCGCAAGCAACACAACAGAAGTGTGCAATATACACAAAAAATAAATTTCACTGAACACTGCACACAAATTTAAGCAGAATATTTACACACCCAAAACCACAGATTTACTACAGTCAGCACCTTGGTTGAGTTTCTAATTCATTTTAGTGAGCACAGTCCAGCAAGTACCCAATTAATGAAGCAACATTGTTAACATGTTGAAGACTAGAATAATTGAGGACATCAAAGCCCTAGAAAGTGGAATAACCTTGAGAAGAATATCATGAAACAAAAAAATAAACCAACTTGCAGAAAAACGCAAAAGAGACTGCTGTACATTATGCAAAAGTTTACAACTTCAAAACAAATCTCAGAACCTGAAATATAACTCCGAGTCTTGGGTTTCGTCATCTCCGTTGCACAACAGAGTCAAGGCTAAAATCCCGCCTCCCAGTAAACGTGGTCTGGTGCTAGAATTCCAAAACAGTTTTAAATGCCTTAAGTACGCATACCATAGTGCAAACTGAGTTAGTGGGATAACACTTCTGTGTCTGAGAGTATGTGGCACAAACAAAACAAGATTCAGTTATCCTACACATAAAATGTTTTGACTAAATTCACTTTGTTGGTCTGCAATTATAGTAAAACTAGCAAAAGTCGAACTTTTGTTGTTCTGTGGTACGGTTGTTCTAATTTGTTCACCAACCCTACTTCAGAAAAGTCTGATCTTGGCTTACTTGATATAAATCTCTTGGTCTGGTTAGACTTGTGCCAGTTTTAGTGCACATACTATGCAGCTTTGTCCCTGAGTAAACCGATGTCAGCAAGACCACATGAGTCTCTGACATAACTGAGAATAACAAGCAGAGCAGGTGATGTCATTGACTGGCCTTTCATCACCAGCAACTCGACTTGTTCTAGACCTGCTGTCACATTCAATAGGTGGCGCTAGTAAAGGAAGGATCCTTTGAAAACACAAAGGTATTCACCACAAGAGGGCGTGCATGACATAAGAGGCCCAAGTGACTTGAATGCATGTATCTCTATAAGTAAAGCTACCAATTCCCTAGTGCCATCTACTGAATTTAATTTCCTCGTTATCATTCTGTTCAAACAGTCCATGGCTTGCGTGAAACTCTTCTCGTCTTGGCGACTTCATCAGCAAATATTGTTACTGATATCACACTGGTTTTCTGTAAGTTCAGCGTCCATGTGAATGAACTTCGTCAGATGCGTGAACCAGATCCCAAGATGTCGCAACTTAGGTATGAAGGAGACCAAGTCACTCAGACGGTTAGACTTCTTTCCAATTTTACCTGAAAGCAAACAAGGCGTATCAGCGACAAGCTTCTAGTGCCCATAAATAGACAAGAATTTGCACCACAAAATGACCACGTTGTAATCACATGGCAGAGTACATAAACATCCAAGTTTGCAAAATACAAGCAATACTGGGACATTAACCATGGAACTGAATTCGATAATTGTATGTAATGTTACTACATATGGAACAACACAGATGCGACTGTGATAATTACTACAAGGTATTACTGAAGGGTTTTTGTCGAACCTTTGGAAATACTTGGTACCTAAGAACACAGTAAATACGCGTGACCTTATCAATGGTACAATCAGATACAGCAAAAGTTAAGATACGACATGAGGGGCACTTACGGTAGACATAGGCATCCAGTGCCTTCAGCATCATTGAGTAAAGCTTGTGAATTTTGTCTGTGTCTGTAAGCTCTAAATAATCTGAAATAAATGAGATGAAATTGAATTCTCTGCAGGTTCCAACTAGGATAAGGATGAATGATACCACAATGTTCATTCCTTCTTGGAGTCGTGCACCACATTCTTTAAAACTACCCTATTCGCCATAATAACCGCCCAGGGCGCTTAGAAAAGTTTGTTTCAGGGGGGCGCTTATTATAACTCAAGGCCGTTGAAACCCGATCTCCGAAACGGGTGAAATTGGAAGCTAAGATTCATCTTATTTACGCTCTGTGACGTATCAGTAATCTATGAAAGACTTTCTACAAAACCGTGGTGGCATTGCTATCAAACTTTGCTCCTAAATCACGATCATTTCACAGAAAATTGTGCCGAAATCCCAGGGCGAAACTTCGCCGACTGCCTGCCTCGCAATCGTCGATATGGCGACTTGAATGCTTGAATAAAAATACAGTTTCGACTCAAGCAAATTACCTGAAATCCTCCTTACGTTTTCCAAGTAACGTCCCTAAGATTTTAAAGTTCCCGTGTAGTCGGGATCACGGCAGGTTTAAGTACAAATCTATGCTAGTACATCGTGCCATCTACATGTACGATCGGCAACATGAGAAAAATGTCTGGACGAACACACATGTTGTTGTCACGTGACGTTTGTTTTGAAGTTGTCTGCGTTTGTGAGTAAGCGAGCGCGTGCGTGTCACCAGAGTTCATTTGCCAGAGCAGATACCGTCTTTTGGCCAGAGCCACGCAATCTAATGAGCTAGATGTGCATTGTATCTTAAGAAATTTGCACAAGCAGTAGGCCTAAACCAGAGCACGTTTCACTCAGCACTTGCCGGTCTCATGTAGCTAAAAATGACATTTGTCTTGGTAAGGCCATATTAGTCGCCGGTGGCTGGATGCGGCGTACGTGACTATCTGACAGTTATTTTTGGGTGTAAGGGTGTGTAAGCATTCACTGTCAGTGGTCATTTTATGGGATATTTGGCTTAAAAACACCAATTATGGTTCATCAAACAATTCATCTTAAAAATAACGCAAACATTTTTTGTAGTATTAGAAACTGTCGGAAATTAGTGCCAATATTCATTTCTTGCCGATGCTTTGCTGCCCGTTTCATGAATGGATAGTTCCCGACTAATGTCTTTGATGACAGGTTCATGTATGTAGCGCGCGCTTCCTGGCCACGTGCTTTTAACACTGGCCAAGCTTTTTAGTAGTCTTCGATACGCGCGGTTTTCACGTGTAGGCCTACAAAGAAATTTGGATTCCTGTTGAAAGCGGGAAATATCTACAAAGAAGTCCCATAGACAAGTACACTACTTCTGTTCTGAAAGGCCAGACCATTGGTCCTCGCAATATTAGCAGAACCTTTGTGTTCGTTTTGAGGCATGGCGGAAGTTTGAAGTGGCAAGTCACGGCTAAATACCAACATAGCGGCAAGGCTCGTGGTCTACAAATTCTGCGTACAATGATATTTTTCAGGACTGTCGGATATTATTGATAAATTGAAGACACTACTGTAGAATTTTAGGACTGTAGGTAAGGCATTTTTCGCATGTACACGTTCATGGACTGGGCACTTATTTTAGCAAAGTCTGAAAACGCATGGGGGGGCCTTTATAGGGGCATGGGCGGTTATTACGGCAAATATAGTACTTATAAGGTGGGAAAAATTTAGTTTGACGACCAAATAATCGACAGAGAGAAGCAGAAATAAAACCTTAAAACCAACAGTCATTCTGAGAGGTCACGGTGTCAATAAAACTACACAACTTGACAAAATCAATAGCACTGGCACATAACGTGTAACATGCTTGTGAAAATGTAACCCTTTGTTCATGTAACATACCTATAACACCCCACTTACGTCACAGTTTTAACTCACCATTAGAAGACCACATACTCAACTCAAGTAAAACTGGCGATCGCATGCGACTGTCCCAAAACGTACCTTCTGAGAGAAGAATCAGTGAGCACAGCATGCTGGCCTCTGTGTCATCCATAGCCATTGTGTTTAACTTCCAGCTGAGAGAGCACAGCTGGGTCTGAAACAACCCCATGGGGTGCCCAGCAGGAAGCTTTGTGCAGTCGAAGCTGTGGAACTTTCCAGTGTTGGGGTCAAACATGCGCAGACTAGCCCAGACCATGCCAATTTGGAATGAGCCATATTTCAGAAGAATCATTTGGTCTTCCCTGCACAAGTTGCAGAAGCCTAGGGAAACGAAATATTTGGTTGTTAGTGTCTACTTCATTAATCAGGGGGTGCTCTGCCTTCAGCATGTGATAACTAACCTCAAAACAGAAAAATAGAAGAAATGCTTGTTATACCAGTCAACATTAAAAAATATTATATCAGGGCAATTAAACTTTGTTAATACTGATGACGAACATGATACAGTATAGCGCACAATACTGTTAATATATGGAATGTTATTGGCTAATTTGCGGAAATAAATTCAAAGTGCATTTCAAAACAATTCAAAATTCGATACTTAGATAATCAAAGAGACGAGGATAATTCGCATTGCTATGAAATTGACCTAGGTCAATGACCCAAGCCAATATCATATTTCAGCACTGAGCAAAGCCAATGGATTTGAGCCACTGTTGACCACATACCAGGTATTCTAGTGGCAAACCACAGTTGAGCCTCGTTGTTGGGTACTATGCCCTGCTGGATACCAGTAATTACACCAAAGGATGACATCTTGTCCTATAAACACAATTTAAATCAGGTTAAGGTTAATATGTCAGATGATCATTAATAGAAAGGCGAGCACAATTACCTGAGCAACACACTTTAGAATTGACCATAAATTCATCTTGGGAAATATCCAATTTAATTAATGTTAAAATCATCACATTTCTCAGTAATCAGTAAAAGTTGCCTTAATCTGCTTTAGGGTAATTTTCAACCATGAAGTCATTTCACATGTCATAAAAAATTATTCGTCCACTGGCATTTTCAACCCATAAATTTAAAAAAAATAATTTATTTTTGAATCCTCAGTTGAAAAATCTTAATCCATGTTCTAAAACATCACACAAACCTTTCAAGTCATGTTACTACCATTTTTTAAATAATCGTTTGTTATTACTTTGGAAAATTTAATGAAATTCTAAAAAAACATAAATTGCTGGTGACTATATATTCTCTTACTGTCATCCGCAGGAAAGTGTCTCAGACGCTTTTCTAAACATACCTTCAAATAACAGATACCAGCCATCACAGCCCTTCCTTAAAAAACGTCTAAACTCTTCATTTTTGACAGTCAACATCTCTATTATTTCAAGCAAAATTAAATATTTTGACACAGGATTCCCTCAGTATTTATGGTCCTGGCTAAAGAGATAATTTGTTTTATTACCCCTATGAGTTTTGAACAGCCAAGCCCAAAATGAAAGCACAGAAACAAAAAAATGGATCAAAATCACCAACCCTCTGAGACTGTTTCCTCAGGTCCAACAGTAGGCTCGAGTCGTCACACTGTCGAACCATCTCCACATAACTAGCTCTGACCACGTCCAAACACTTTCGGATGTCACTGCGGAACACAAACTCCTCTGGTGCTCTCGGCTGTAAATGACGCTGTTCTATAGGACTCACTCTCTCTCCAAATGCATGATCATCTTCCCAAAACACATTATTGTCTCTGGTCTGTCTAAGATATTGTTCTGCGTTAAAGGAATTTGATTTCTCTTTGGCAAGATCCATTTGAACAGCATAAAGATATTCATCAAATTCCTCATCACACTCCATTTTGTTTAAATGCCCGTGATTGGAATTAACATTAAAATCATTACAATCACTACTGACGGAGTTCGGATAGCTCAAATGGCCATCGCTATGCTGCCTAGCAACAGGGTTGAAATGCATTGTAGGACGGCAAGATACGGCAAACACATTGTCCACCAAGTTCCGGGAATGCCTGGCATGATTTAGATATGGGCGGACGTCCATTTCTTCCCAACTACAGGCAGAGTCAGTCTTCTCAGATTTAAAAAAACAGCCCATGTGTGAATTATATCTCTGTGGCATTAGCTTGTGAGGTTCTAGCATGCTATTCTCCAACCGCTCTAGCGCAGACAGACTTTGCCGCGAGTTCAACATCTGCAACATGGGAGATTCTTTTTGCTGCGATTCATCGCGACCAATCATATTCCACTGAGGTGACAACGATCCCACTCTGGCTGAAGCATCAGTCAACTTCTGACGGACATAGCTTGTGCTAGACAGTGACTCGAACGAGCGCGTAGCCAGGCTGTTTCTCCGCACTTTCACAATATCCTCCTGAGCGTGCCCAGTCAGATGTGGCATGCTGCTTACGGACATCTTGCTGCGCTGCGGTCTGTACATATGACTCCTCGAACTTTTGTGCTTCACATCAGACGCCAATTCATCACTTTCATTCTCGTCAGACATGCACGTGTCGTTAGCAGATGTCGCATTCAGATCAGAGTCGGACGGCTTTTTTGGACGACCCATTTTGATCGCTACAAACGGAAAGGATGAAACTGGTCTGAGTCATTGAATAGCATGTAACTGTGACAATAATAAGGAAACTATGAACATGTTACATCTAGGCTGTCATAACAGGCACACATGAACGACACGCATTTTGAAATGAGAACGTTGACTCTCAGGTAGACATCAAGGACAGGTTGGCTGTCTTATGACGAAGGGCTATGTACAGTTTACAGTGTTCTCAGCAGGATTACTGTGGGTGCGGCAGTAATGACCTCAATGTTCAGCTAAGTACCAAAGGTAGAACATTGCGTTTTGGTTTCATTCTTTGTGAATCCTGGGTAATGGTAAGATTTAGTCTCCCCTTGGAACTAGACTGAAATATGACAATTTGGTGACTCAACGTTTTGTAAGTTAATGCAGCACAGTAGCTGCAGTCCCAATTGGTACAAAAACCAAATATCGAGCAAGCACAAGGGCTCAACATTTGAGTGCGTTGATTACAGTTGAGACGGGGGGGTGGGGGGGGGGTCAAAATTTGAGCTTGGCAAAAAACCGCACATAGAAAAATCCTGGTGAGAATACTGAGTTTACAATGAACAAAGCACACTTAAACTTTTTATGTGGATAACCTTGTATTAAAATAAACAAAATTTGTACGATGTACTGTCAAAACAGCCTAGATGCCAAAGAATTACATTTTGAAGAAAAATTAGACGTGCATTGGACTCCAGCATGAACTTTCAGTTCATAGTAAGGACAATAGGGGAAATGAAAGAAGATGGCACCATTTATGTGCTAATGTTATTAAAGGCGCATGACAACTTGTTAATGCAAATGGCCAAAAGCAAACTATTTTTAGAAGCTATGAAGCGGGCAACAGCTTTTCAAGCTAAATTAATGTGCATCATAAACTACATTACTGGTGCACCCACGACTATCAAGGCATTAAAGGCAAGCACCCAACCATGATCCCCCGAGGACAGGGTGCTCTTGTGACCTCCATATATGCTTCCCCGGTTTCAGGGAAACCGCGTGATGGTTGACTGATCAGTTGAAAGACATCTTTATGAACAGTCAAACCAATTACTATACAACACAACATGACACGCCTGGTACCACAAGGGTGTGGGCGTCTTGCAATAATAGCATTGGACAACAACAACAACAACAACACAATTACTTTTGATTCGTTCCCATTATAAACTAGCAATACCGGTACCCTTAAACTGTTATCATGCAGCAACAACATTTTTTATGTCAAAACACAAGAAAACAAGATGTAAACCACAGGTTTGGAAATTAAGTACAGCATCATTTTTACGCTTTCAAGTGATAAGAGGATTAAGTAAATTGAATTTATTCACTTCTTGTCAAACAGTGAGTGACTTGTGATGCCGGTACAAGTTACTACGTAACACAGGCTGCTTGAAAAAGATGGACCTAGTTTGACACAGCCACACAACAATTTCCATTCCACCTTTCCGAAACCTTCAGTATTTACTGCTGAAAACCACATCCTTGGGATTATAGTATGATGAGTCATTAGGTTTGACAGAATCTATCTGTTTTTGTAATTTTATTACAAATTGACAATTCTCGCCATTGTTTGCCGAAATGCAGGCCGGCGATGTAACCAGTTAAATAGGTTTAATTCATTCTTTCACTGCAAAATGTTTAGACCTCATTTCCTAGTGCCAAATAATTTTTGAAGATAGCATTTTATAGGGTGAAATCAGTGAAAACGCTTTAAAATCCTTATTTATAGGAGGATATTAATTGTTACGAAACTTTCAGAGTAAGATGTACACAAAGGTCAGAATCCAGTCAGTAACAAGAGATACTCTCAAAGCCAAAACCAAACAACATACGCATTTAATTTTGAGAAATAATCGGTGAGCAGCAGACCCAAGAAATCAGGAAGGGGGCTTTTATAATGTTCAAAATACAAGCGTTTGTGACAGCAATGAAAAAACAGATGGAAACAACATGGCAGTGTTTTTTGAGACGCTGCATTATGACTGGGAAGGTGGCTTGGTCTTGCTACCCCCCCACCCTGACCCCAACCCCCATGCAGGAATAACTATCCCCTAACTCACCATCTCTGCTCATACCAACAGTCACACACTTCATGTACCGGCAGAAGCGGCAAGCATTTCTACTGCGAGGAGTGATTGGACACGCTTGGCCCTCCTTACACGCATAAGTGTCCGCTTCTTTAAGTCCACGACGGAAGAATTTCTAAGCAAAAATCAGAGAAATAGATGAGAAATTGTTTGACTCGTATCACTTGTCGCAGACTGAGTTATGCAACACGCAGCAGTCTTTGAGGGTAAACAACCGTTGTCAGCAGTAAACTTTTCTGACGAAAAAGTGATCAATTTTGTTTAGCAGTTGGCGTCATTAGGAACTACTTTTGAGCTGTGTCACAACGCTGGAGACTGCAACCACTGTATTGCATATTTAGTTATTATCTAGGCAACTATTTCATGCACACAGCTCAGTCTAAATATCACTAATGTCATTGTCATTGCTTTTCATCTCCATGAGACGTATTTTACCACCTATTTTAAATGAAATTCACTTATGTTTGATAAATGAATATTACATTAATCTAATATTCTTAAGTACTGGATATTTAATAAACATCACTGTTATTGATCATACCGTACATTTATGGCAGGTAACTTCTGACCTGTCGTGGCTGTAAATATCCAGAGGTTGGGTATAGCCGACTTGGAGATGGAAAAGGATACCACGGAATTATCAAGAGCTAATGACTGATGATGATGCAATCTGAACTTTTAATTTATAATGTAAAAATCAATGCAAATTTCACCAACCTTACACCCCTCGCAGGTGTTGACTCCAAAATGAATTCCATTGGCGATATCCCCACACACCTTACAAAGACTCTGACCCAAAGCTGGCTCTATTACTTCAGGTTTTTCTTGAAACAAACAAACAAACAAACAATTGTAACATATCGCTTCTCAGAAATTCCACCTGCTTATTTGAAAACAAAAACATAGTGGCACGTACGTGCAAGACAGACTTACACTTTAACAGAACTTGCCAATTGGCCGCATGAGTCATCAACCACGTATATGTTATGGAATTGTGCTTCTGATCGTTAAATACGAGACCTAAGGGTTGTCATTTTGATCTGCACCTGGAGAACACTTATTTTTGTTTTCTCTCCGGTATTTTCATATTCACCTGACCCCAGCAGGAATAACATCAAGGTCAACGTACTCTGTAAATGTGGATCATAATGACATCACAAGTTGCTAGAGATGGCACGGAAGTGACACTGCGACTACTTATAAGAGATCGAAAGTAGCAAATCAATTTCCTTTGTATTCAAAAGAAAAAGCTGGAGTAACACATAAATGCACGTTTTGTGGGGCTGAGAACAGAAGGATGAATTTACCATCGAGAAAATGACAATCTTTATCTAATAATTATGCACATAGAAAAATGGAAGAAGGATGGATAATTATATTATTTTGCCAAATTTTCCAACACAAATGTCATTTTCTTACAAGAGGATGAAATACCTCTAAAGTCCAGCTTTGATTCCCTTTACTACAGTCTCGGAGCAGTAAACATCGAACGTGTGGTACAAATTCCATATCTGCGTACCACAGGTTTGGTGTTTGCTGGCACAGCTCTGGACTTAAGGGGTTCAAAGCTCTGGAATTTAGAGGCGCTGTCGTGGAATGGCATCAACACTCTCTATTAGTCTGATCTGTATAGAATCACCAACACACGACTCAATATTTTTGATTATCAAAACGCTGAAAAATAAAAATGTCAGCTCTCGTAACTACACATAGCTACTAGAAGCGAATATCCATCAAAAAGTTTTTTCTCCCTCTAGAATAAAATTGGTCAACTGAATCAAGTGTTTTAAGTAGCTTTACCAACAAAAGGAAGAAATTCAACAAACACGAAATCACGATTGACAAGCCAGAATCCAGGGCAAGATGCATTTATCAGCAGATGGCATATGAATTGAGATATTTTACCCGAAATAATAAAGACATTGTTCTTCATTATCGCAAAGAGCATTGGTCGGTTATAGTATTGAGCGCCAACGTGAGAGCGAGCACTGCTACGGAATTACGGGAGCTAGGACTGGAAGGAAGGTAGTGACAGAAGCTTAAGTTGTCTACATCTCGACTAAAGGCTGAAAGTTGAATAGTTTGCTCCATCCAATGTTTGTTTATACTCTCATGACCTCAATGTTGTATACTTACAGTGTTGGACTCAACACATAACCTAATAGAATGCGATACACTACAACAGAACATACCTTTTCGGCACATTCCAGCCACCAGGCAGCGCTGAAAGCGACAGTACTGACACCGATGGCGTATTGGTCCTGGATAACCGCAGTTGATATCGTTCTGGCATTTAAGTCTCGTCGGCTCGCCTTCTTTGGTACAGCGAATGAAAAAACTCTAAAAAGAAAAGGCGAGAGCTGCCGGAACTACTGAACAACAAGAGAGGAAGTGTTTTCAAACGCTTTAAAAGCCACATGCATGTCACATAATTGAATTGATTTCTTAATGAATTCTTACAATGAAACAACGTGCAAGGTTTCTCTGTACTGTATTTTGCATAACAAATTTTTTCATTAAGTTCATTAATGGCCAAGACCTTGTTCTTGTTGCCACCATTATCTTAAACCATGCAAGTTCTCATGTTGGCCATACTGTGTGCAACATAAATAAAAAACAACCGTACTTGGCGTCATGTAAACTAAACAGACAGGAAACTTGGTTTTGCATTTTTACTAAAGAGCTCACACGCTACTGGGAGGTAGTTCAAACATTGTTAAAGCGAGATAATCTCTCTGAGTTCCATTTTAAACAAAAATAATAGCTGAAATCGCAATGGCTAGTAATATTGTTACTTAAAAAGTTAAAAATCAGGAAAGCCATCTCGTTCAAACTGTAGGCAGTGATGAAGTTAAAGTTAATTTTTGAGAAATTATTACAAAATAAAGTTCCACACCTCCGTCACTGTGAGGTACATCAAATATTACCGTAGATTTCACTGCCCAATAACCAGATGGGTCACAACACTAAAAGGTCAGACTGACTAATGACAGATCATATAGAGGCAAGCTCACATATTTCTCACCTTGCACGGCAAGCATACGATGGCACCGAAGTACATGCCGCTGGCATCAGCTCCGCACACGCTACACCCCTTGGTCTGCAATGACCGCTTCAAGTTCCCCTCAATTTCCTCCTCAGCTTTGATTTTTTCCACAATTCCCTTAACCATGGCCGTCTCATTGAGAGGAGGTAAGGCTTTTCCCATGTCTTCTCTCAGATCATTGTCCGAGGTCACCATGTCCACCACGTCACATTGAGTAGACAGCACACCCCTGTCATCAGTTAATTCCTGATGTTGCACACCATTTGCCGGGACAGTATGTAACTGGGTTTCCATGGTATCTCTCTTGTCGTTGTCAATGACGTTAACATCGTCTATTTGCACTGGGGACGGATGCAACACATCTGGGACTGATGGCAATCCCTCGTAGCGGAGGTCGATATCTGGTAGCGACAAGGGCGAGCCACTGAAGGGCGACATACATCCATCACGGTCGCTGCAAGTTCCATCAGTCACAAAGCTGATAGAACTGGTATCACTGGCTGCGAGTTCAAGAGTCACATTTCGTCTAGGACTGTAGTCAATGGGAGCTTCTTGATCAGCACTGCTATTACTGAAATAAATATACACCCGGTATTTACATTTCTATCACTATCGATAAGATCATTATACTCTTATGAACATAATAAGGTTATGTAAGACCCTACAAAATGTACAAATATGGCTAATGTTAGAACATGTCAGAAATGACAGATCGCGCTCTAATGAAATTTTCAGATACTACGCTTCGTGCAGTGTTTTTCCAAAACGATATTAGGAATTACTTTTAAGTGTTCCACTTTTGCATGAAGGGCTTTCAAAAATAAGATTTCTTGTAATTTTTATGAAAAACATAACAAAAGATGCATAAAATGAAAACAAAATTATAATTGAAAACAATGAGACACGGTTTTTGAGATTTCATCTTGAACATTTATACCATTCAAACAAAATCTGCTCATGTTACTGATACAGTTGCTTCGCAGTAATGGACCTTTTTCGCTAAAATTTACCAAAAATACATGGTTATGTACCCCAATAAGTGACAAACTGTTATGTCACGAGTCGAATTCTATAGGGTTTCTACTTTCATAAAATACATTCTTTTACCGTTCTACAGTTTTGTACATAGTTTGTTCAATGCACAGACTTGCCAATAGTTCTAAACAACCTCGACACATTTTGATGATGTTCTCGTGGAGGTACCTGAAGATTTCACAGTGTGCCAGTATTTATTAGAAAACCTGCCCTCCACGCATTTCTTTATCACAATCACGACCATTGTCCCAAATGTCGCAATTACATTAAACACATCAGAAAAAATTCAAAAACCTGTAATGCCACCTCAAATACACCAAGATCTACAACGAACAACGACCTCTGGTGGTTGAACAGATAAAGCAATACTAGGGACACCTATCTGTAGTACCAGAAACAATAATTCACGAAACAATCATATTACCCAAATTGCTACTATTATTCATCAGTAGAGGTATTACTGTTAAATGTATTATAACCCATATAATACTTTTATTAAATCCCAGTGCTATGGCATACGATAATTCATTTTGACTCTTCTCCTTGAATAGCTTTACTAACTCTACCCGAACCGTAATGCAGCTCATTTGCACTGCCACTTTGTAGCAAGAGATCTGATGTGCATTTAAAAACATCATAAACATGAAACTAAATTATTTTTACTACATAAATTTTTCACAAATACATATATGAAAAACATCAAGTAAAATAAAGACCTTTTATCATTTTAGTGACTGTTTGCCAACTCAGCAATAGCCCTTTGCCAACCTTATACTGACAGAAACTCAGTGGGTGCATACATTATTTACCTGTCTGGTTTATAGCCATAGTTAAAATAAATGCCTACTCAATAAGAAGCCAGGTGCCAAACACTGAATAACATTCCTTTAACACAAATACCATTTAAGTGACAACCTGCTTCAAACATGAACGTGGTTGCTGTAAAATTATCATTTGAAAAACACAACTCAGTGATTCTCTAGGTTTTAATGGCAACTATCACCATTTTTCCTTAATTATATTTGTTCTCAAAATTACAAATTTTCTTGCAAATAACAACTTTTTCCTCATCAAAACATTTTTTATCACATAATTACAACTTTTTTTCATAATTTCAAATCTGTTCTCATATCAGGCATTAAATTCTAGATCAGCAAGGACTCAATAGGATCCTCCAGGGAGTTAATAAACGCCTGGGGGTCAACTGGGGGTCCACGGGGATCCAGCAGTTGTCGCCCCATTCCTATACCATTAACACAATGTGTATTTAGGCTATGGGGAAATTCTTAAAAGTTAATACAGAAATCAATTTTTCCTCCGTCTCTCATCCCCGCGCACTCAACTTCCTCAAGGGGTGCTTGAAACACACTGGTCACACTCACAAGTTTTTGTATTCTCCAAATCCTCTGTTCGAAATAGTGCTGGTAATATACGGTACTTGCTCCACACTTCTCTTCCTTGAGAAAGGGAGATATCTCACATAGATCAATCCAAACTGCACTCATCATCGGATGAGATCCTGGATGTGATGCGTTCCATGTGGTCCTTTAATACGCTAATACCTTAAGCCTTATGCCTTAGTCCCATATCAGCAATGCTTAGCCTATCCTGACCATTGAGTTCTATCACCATGGTTACCATCACTGGACCTTTTTAATTACCAGTAGTAACTAGGTATACCTGGTCAAATAAAGCTTCTGGCACTGATCCACTGAAATTCAAGGTTCAGGTTATGTACGACCATAGAGAAAGGTCAAATTTTTGGCTAACTTCAGAACATCATATCTCAGAAACGGCTGATCAAATTCATATGAGACTCTCTGTCTCACATACTATTCACTTCAAAATGCTGTTATGATTTGGTTTTAATTCAAGATGTTCCAGTTTTGCACGAGGGGCTATAACAATGGGGCTTTCTTTATTTTATGGAAAGACTATCGAAAACATTAGCCAAACGCTACAAGAGCAGTAGCTATATCTAGGTGTACACTTCTCCGGCATACAATACACAAGATACATTGGCGATGTGTGTTTTGTACATAGTCTTGAACCAATAATTTATATAATTTAAATCAACTAGTGAGTATTTAACAAAGTTGTACTTATGAGACTAAAAGTTGTATCAAATTTATTAAAGCCCTCTTAAATACTAGAAAAAAAGTGGTTATAACAAGGAATATTCATACCGTACTCGCTCACGGCACTGTAACAGCGTTTTTGAGATTTCCTCTTAACATTTTATATCAAATGAAATTTACTCACTTTTTGTTCTTAGTTCCGTTGATTTCCTATTAATGTGCCTTCCTCTTTTGTTAAGTGAAATACACTATTACATGATCGTGTGACTCTATGCACAATTTGTATTAAGTCAAAAATCAAATTCTCCAGGCTTTCAACTTCCTGATATGTATAAACATATAACATGTTTACTGAGTTCATTCATTCATTCATTCATTCATTCACACTGTTACCAGGTATATGTAATAAAGGCCTTTGGCCCAAAGTACAATAAACAAAAATTAAACAGGAACATTTGCACACAAAGTCAACCCATTTAAGAGCTGTTCTCTTCTTTTAAGGGCAGAATACACATATTTAATAACATGTTTTTACTTAGTTATAACATACTGTTTTGAACATATTTGGGTAAATACACAAACTTGTGAAAGGTCCTTTCATAACCTCTTCAAGTAACCTAAATACCAATCTGCGAAAACAACCACCCAAATAAGCGGCATAGAAATCGACCAACCAATTAGATCTCATTTATCAAAAAAGATGATGACATAATTTGAAATTTACAATAAGTTTGCTTGACTTCTAACGCACATGACACTTATCAAATTCTATTAACGAAATTGGAAAAATAATTGCAGGCGTTCCCCTCATAATTCCTCAAACTTCTACAGCTACTTTTTCATTTAAAGTCCCTCTAAAAACATCCAAAAATGACCTTTTCATAAGACCTAAAGGACACAATGGGTCATTGTACTTTACTGCAGTCTGTACCACACTGTGCCAAGTCTTTACATGGCTGAATGCTCTAGTACATTTACTGGTACTTGGTACCGGAGACTCGGAGACTCGTGCCAGTTACCTCGAATCACCTTTTAGCCTGTCATTCAACTCCATATGAACAATTAATAATAGCTTCACATAAAGAGCACCCCCATCCGTACCATAGTACCAGTTGTCGCGAACTCTTTGTAAGGGCAGGCAAGACTCTCAATAACAACATCAGACATGTTCATCCATCACACAGTCAGAACTTACCCATCACTGACATCTGCATTTGATCAAAAATGCATAAAAAGTTTTTTTGTAAGTCAACATGAAGCAACAGCATTTTCATTTGAAAACGAACTTCTGTTGTCCAAAAAATTAATTTCAACAGCTAAACTTAAAGTAGTGTGAAGAAACTGAAGAATGAATTATTTTCATTTATGATTTCATGCAAAAGGGAAATTGTCATATTAGCACCAATACATTTTTAGCCAGTTTTTACCTTGACAATTGCCTGAAACAGTATACACAATATGTGTAATTTGATATTCTGTGTTGCAGTAACTAAATTCTGGGCTATGAATTACTACCAGAAAGCAGTTATGTAAAAAGATGATTTACAACAATCTGGTTGAACAGTAGACATGAAATCTGGACCATGGATGACTCATCAGTAGGCTGTCAGGGATACCTTGAACGCTTTGCAAACACACATCAAATTGATCAATGACCCATGGCTTCTAAGGTGACACCAATCCCAATTCAGGTAAGGAGAAACCCATTTTTAATAAACAAGGCCACCACCCAGGACAACTCAGAGGCTTAAAGAAACACTAAAACCCCAATACTACAAAGAGGAATTACCACCAACTTGGTGCAAATTTTTTAGATGACACACAAAGACTGTATCGATTTAGTAATATTTTATGTATGCAAGTAACAACATGTGGTAATATAATTTAAAGTTATTCCAAAATTAAAATTCAAAAAATGATTTATGAATCAACTGTTGATTTACCCTGTAAGTGAAGATGTCTTATTTAATTCACTAAATGTAAACATCCATTTGGTTCTAAAAAAATATTAATTGTCTTAGCCTGTGGTAGTTCAATAAGTACCATGCAGCAACTTAAGCGCACAATAAAATTTCAGTATTTCTCATATTAACTGAAAAATTGTAGCCTACGTGTGGTTGTTAAAAATATGATTGGCTAATTTAGTCAAGTTTTCTTAAAAAAACTGCATACTCATGCATTTATGCTTTGTACTGAAACAACTTCCTTCTCTTCATATCTGTTTCGTATACAGATATTAATATCAAAATGTTACAAAAGCGGAACCTGAAATAAACTCTGCGTCATTTTCATTGATTTTTGAAGGAAAGTTAAATTAGAAGAAACAAAGTATGATAAAAATACAATTTTGCAAGGGTTAAAAGCAACTGCTGTACATTAAACAGACTAATTTTATGATATACTGTGTTCAACTGTCTATTATAAACCAGAGGCAGATGGGATTAATGACTAGCTCTTTTAAAGTTCTTCCCTATTCATAAAATAATCACCAAATAATGAATCAAGGAATCAATTAACTCCTTTCTTGTTTAATTTTGTTTGAAATCTTTAATCAAACAACTTTTAATGAAAACCGATTTGGTAACATTTTACTCCAAATCACACTCCTTTGACAAGACAATCTAGAATTTCAATTTCGATTTAAATGACACTGCACTTTAAATTTTAAGAATGTTTGTTAAAACCTTAAAACATGCAGGTTGGTAATCAACAATGGTTCTTATTTCATTGATACTCTTTTGAATGTTGCAACTCTTTCCCACTTCAACGTGGCCATGACTCACACTTACGTTTTATATTAAACAATGACATTATAAACAGTCTTACAATTCAAAAAAAATCAAGAATTGTCAAACACCAAGTAAAATTAATAACAAAAAGTGTTATTTCTGAACTCACGTAAAACAAACTGATGAAACAATATAACTCAGTATTTTACAGAATAATTTTACAAGGGTCAATAATATCCACGATATTTTATTTCTACTCATATTCAGTTTTTGATAATAGCAATATGGCCGACGAGTAAATTTTATTTTATCAGTATATCTTAGAAAGTTATGCTGCAACAAACTAATGTTTTTCTACGTTCAAGTTCTTTACCATCGCTACTATGAGATAAAATTAAAAACGAATGACAAATTATTACAATGTTAGAAGCATTTGACATATTAAAAGAGAGCAGTTTTGGTAATTAGTTTTGCCAAAAATTCATGCGATTTTACCATTATTACTTTTCAACCGATATTTCTTAAGTGCCATGTATCAGGGCTTGGAATGACCCACGACAAGAGGAAAGTTTTCAGAGTAATGTATCGTTCTAGGTTTATGTGATAGAAATATTTTTTGTGTTGTAAAATTTAACTGCAAGAAATGTTTTTGCGGGCACGAAGTCAAAATAATGATAAAAAGAGATGAAAAAAAAAAGAAAATCGGAAATGAAATAAAAGGAAATTGAAACCAAAAAGAGAAAATCTTCTTAAAAAGGAAAATTCCAAGCCTTGGTGTATCACCTGTATTGACCTTTGTCCACAACTGTTTTGACCTTTGTCCACAACTGTTTTTTCAAATAAGGCACTAATTCAATATTCACTCGATTCAAACACTATAACCTCAACATCAAAGCTAATAACCTTGGAAAATGGGTGAAGAACCTGAAGCTTCTTTAAAAAGGTGAAAACTTAATGTTCCACAATTTTTGTTGAATTTCTGCAATGATGCAGTCACAGCTCCATCTTAAGTTTGAATAAGGAACCAGTCTAATGGCCTTCAGCCATGTTGCTGAACTACAAAATATTTTGGTCACCTACAGCAGTATACTACTGGTTATTAAGTTACGGTACCTCAAAATTGTGGAAAAACAGCAAGAAATAAATACCAAAAAATGGTATCTCCAACATCAAAAATCACAGAGAATGGGATTTTAGCAATTTTATTAAGTACGCGCTTTGAGCAATAAGCGTAAGAATGAGCTAGTTCAGTGTCAAAACCCTTTTGTTATGTAGGATCACAGAAAAATGTCCAAATTTTGATAACTTCGGAACATCCTATCTCAGAACTGGCTGATTGGACTCATTTGAAACTTTCATACACTTTGCTTTATGAAATGTTCTCCAAAACACTATTGTTTTTAAAATGTCACACTTTTGCATGAGGGGCTAACAAAAATAGTACTGTTTGATTTTCATGAAAAAACTCAAGCTGTATAAAATGAAAATGAAATGCTTATTAAGAAAACTGTAACAGCATTTTTGAGATTTCATCTTGATCATTTATATCGAATAAAATTTACTCATCATTGTTTAGCTACAAATGTATTTTTCCTTTTTGCTGAATTTAACTAAAAAAACCAAGATCACACGACCGTTTAATGACACAGACCAGTAAAAAGTCCAAAAATGAAAATGGCTTTCTACTTCTAGAAAATAAGAACTTTGATTGAATTTAAATCAATAGTTTTGTAGATATTTCGTAAAACACACAGACATGCTAAGACCCCACATAACCTGAATCTAAGAAGTTGGACGAAGAATAAATGCAATGAATAAATACAATAAATACAATGATTTGCAAATAATGATGATTTTATTTCAAAAAGAACAATTGCAATTTTGACATTTTCAAGAGAGTGACACCAAATTAGGTTGGAAAATATCAACGCGCACTCAACTCGTGCATTCTGTAAAACCGCTTGTATTGGGCCACTAGCCATTACCTTAAGTTCAAATTAGAAATTATATTATCTAAGTTTGAGAAGAACTGGCAGCTGATTATTGCAGGAAACCAGTCTCCTGAAGTGAGTTCATCATGGTACGTTACTTTCAGCTGCCACAGCAGCGTGAAAATCGGGTGAATTCCAGGCATTTTAATGTAACAAATTTTAATTCAACTACATCACAAAAACAGCACCACGAGAAAACAAGTCCTCGCCCTGAAACTGCATAGGAAAACAAACTTCATTCTACGCAGGGGAAAAACTAAGCTTTGTCCCCAGACAGCTTGAAAACTAAATTTCAACATGGGACTGTATGGCAAAACAAAGCTTTGTCTCGAGACAGCTTAAAAACCTAAAACTGCAAGGGACTAACTAAGCTTTCTCCTGACACAGCATGAAACTAAACTTTGACCTGGGACTGCATGGAGGAAAACTAAACTTTGGCCCATTGACAGCTTGAAAAATTAAAGTTTACTCTGGTTCTATACAGGAAAAACTAAGCTTTAACCTTAGAAAGTTTGAAAACTAAACTTTGACCTAGAACTTCACCTCAAAATGTAGAGGAAAACAAAACATTCCAAGAGTAACAGGAAAATTTCACTCAAGATTGCAGGATTGGACATTTTATGCAGTTATCTGGTTTTGGTTAACAATAGCTAAGCTATGGAAACTCAGGTAGTCAATTCATTGTTACAAGACAAAAGACTGAGGATAGGACGTCCTCCGAGTCAAAATGACCATTACCTTACTTGGAAATATATAATGATACTGTAAGAAAAAACTAAAATTGAACCTGATAACCCCAATACAGAACAGGTAAACTAAATTTAATACTAGCGCAGACGGAGAACAACACGCCTCGAATGCAAATGAGGTCCACTCACGACTCACGTATGCCGCAAAATGAACAGCGAGGATTTTGCCTCATGAAGCAGTGAGGCGAATGTCTCACTGTTCAATTTCTTTTACCTGGCGAGCGTTATTCATCTGAGCATGTNCTTTTCAACGTAGTGCGATATTTCTTAAGTGCCATGTATCAGGGCTTGGAATGACCCACGACAAGAGGAAAATTTTCCAAGTGATGTATCGTTCTACCCACGACAAGAGGAAAATTTTCCAAGTGATGTATCGTTCTAGGTTTATGTGATAGAAATATTTTTGTGTTGTAGAATTTAACTGCAAGAAATGTTTTTGGGGGCATAAAGTCAAAATAATGATAAAAAGAGATGAAAAAAAAAGAAAATCGGAAATGAAATAAAAGGAAAATGAAACCAAAAAGAGAAAATCTTAAAAAAAGGAAAATTCCAAGCCTTGATGTATCACCTGTATTGACCTTTGTCCACAACTGTTTTTTTAAATTAGGCACTAATTCAATATTCACTCGATTCAAACACTATAACCTCAACATCAAAGCTAATAACCTTGGAAAATGGGTGAAGTATCTGAAGCTTATTAAAGGTGAAAACTTAATGTTCCACAATTTTTGTTGAATTTCTGCAATGATGCAGTCACAGCTCCATCTTAAGTTTGAATAAGGAACCAGTCTAATGGCCTTCAGCCATGTTGCTGAACTACAAAATATTTTGGTCACCTACAGCAGTATACCACTGGATAGTAAGTTCCGGTATCTCAAAGTTGTGGAAAAACAGCAAGAAATAAATACCAAAAAATGGTATCTCCAACATCAAAAATCACAGATAATGGGATTTTAGCAACTTTATTAAGTGCGCGCTGTGAATAATAAGCGTAAGAATGAGCTAGTTCAGTGTCAAAACCCTTTGGTTATGTAGGATCACAGAAAAATGTCCAAATTTTGATAACTTCGGAACATCCTATCTCAGAACTGGCTGATTGGACTCATTTGAAACTTTCATACACTTTGCTTTATGAAATGTTATCCAAATCACTGTTGTTTTTAAAATGTTACACTTTTGCATGAGGGGCTAACAAAAATAGTACTGTTTATGATTTTCATGAAAAAACTCAAGTTGTATAAAATGAAAATGAAATGCTTATTAAGAAAACTGAACAGCATTTTTGAGATTTCATTTTGATCATTTACATCGAATAAAATTTGCTCATTGTTTTGCTACAAATGTATTTTTCCCTTTTGCTGAATTTAAGTAAAAAAAAAGATCACGAGACTGTTTAATGACACAGACCGGTAAAAAGTCCAAAAATAAAAATGGCTTTCTACTTCTAGAAAATAAAAACTTTGATTGAATTTAAATCAATAGTTTTGTAAATATTTCGTTAAACACAGACATGCTAAGACCCCACATAACCTGAATCTAAGAAGTTGGACTAAGAATAAATGCAATGAATAAATACAATAAATATAATGATTTGCAAATAACGATGATTTTATTTCAAAAAGAACAATTGCAATTTCGACATTTTCAAGAGAGTGACACCAAATTAAGTTGGAAAATATCAACGCGCACTCAACTTGTGCGTTCTGTAAAAACACTTGTATTGGGCCACTAGCCATTACCTTAAGTTCAAATTAGAAATTATATTATCTAAGTTTGAGAAGAACTGGCAGCTGATTATTGCAGGAAACCAGTCTCCTGAAGTGAGTTCATCATGGTACGTTACTTTCAGCTGCCACAGCAGCGTGAAAATCGGGTGAATTCCAGGCATTTTAATGTAACAAATTTTAATTCAACTACATCACAAAAACAGCACCACGAGAAAACAAGTCCTCGCCCTGAAACTGCATAGGAAAACAAACTTCATTCTACGCAGGGGAAAAACTAAGCTTTGTCCCCAGACAGCTTGAAAACTAAATTTCAACATGGGACTGTATGGCAAAACAAAGCTTTGTCTCGAGACAGCTTAAAAACCTAAAACTGCAAGGGACTAACTAAGCTTTCTCCTGACACAGCATGAAACTAAACTTTGACCTGGGACTGCATGGAGGAAAACTAAACTTTGGCCCATTGACAGCTTGAAAAATTAAAGTTTACTCTGGTTCTATACAGGAAAAACTAAGCTTTAACCTTAGAAAGTTTGAAAACTAAACTTTGACCTAGAACTTCACCTCAAAATGTAGAGGAAAACAAAACATTCCAAGAGTAACAGGAAAATTTCACTCAAGATTGCAGGATTGGACATTTTATGCAGTTATCTGGTTTTGGTTAACAATAGCTAAGCTATGGAAACTCAGGTAGTCAATTCATTGTTACAAGACAAAAGACTGAGGATAGGACGTCCTCCGAGTCAAAATGACCATTACCTTACTTGGAAATATATAATGATACTGTAAGAAAAAACTAAAATTGAACCTGATAACCCCAATACAGAACAGGTAAACTAAATTTAATACTAGCGCAGACGGAGAACAACACGCCTCGAATGCAAATGAGGTCCACTCACGACTCACGTATGCCGCAAAATGAACAGCGAGGATTTTGCCTCATGAAGCAGTGAGGCGAATGTCTCACTGTTCAATTTCTTTTACCTGGCGAGCGTTATTCATCTGAGCATGTGGGCGAGGTTAGCTCAAGCCAATGAAAATAAATTATTGCAACACACGACAGCAAGAAATCTCTTCCGCCGGCTGACATGTATAACAGCTACACTGTTTACTGCGAAAGTAATAGGTGAGTGAGCATTTTGCTCACTGTGTGCGAGTAAACCATAGAGCTATGAGCTGAGCAGGTTTGTTTGAGCATGACACATCAGCTTACAGCTATTTGTCTGCATTGGCCGTAACATTGCACAGGTAAACTAAACTTTATCTTGGGACTACTTAGGAAAAGATGAACTTCAAAATGAAGCGCTTAGAACACTATCCTAGAACTTAGCAAACACCCCCCCCCCCTCGCAACAGTAGTGGAAACACCAGAGTTAAGTCAACTACAATGACTCTCCTATGTTTGGACAGCACCTTTTAAGTGGTCCACTGGGGACATAAGGTGTGTTACACCAAACTTCATAACTCCTATTGTTATGTTCACCAAGAGTACAAGCAACCCAAGGTCAGGGATTACATAACATAGCAGTTGGCTGCAGTCACTCCTTAACCTGATGAGCAAAAGGAATTAGAGAATTTTTTCATATAGGGGTACAAATGAAAACCTTCATTTGAATTAAAAAACAATAGCCAGAAAATGTCCATGAAATGCTCTTAGCACACCTACGGAAAAATACACATTAATTCCGTTATGCAAAGTCCCCTAAGTACAGTTGTTTCAGTTTAGGCACCCAACAAATTTCGTTTTACTCGGACATAATTCCTCGGTGCGGAATGGATCCGATTTAAGCGAGTTTTACTGCATGTGAATGACGTTAAATAAAACAACCTGCAAAAATGTCCGTATGATATTTGCCATGAACTTTCATCCCAGAAATTAGTCCATAAGTACATCAGATAGACAAACGATGATATTGGCATGACCGCCACGGAACACTACATAATTCTGTAACTTACCATTTGGATTTTTTGATACTCTTTGCTGGATCTAAATCGGCCACGAAACGCTTTCGTTTCAATGCGATGACGTAAGCAGGCATTGTTCCAAACCAGACGTCCTCACAGTGTTTTTGTTCACTTTTGCACCTTCTCAACGAACGTAAACAAAACCAATAAAAATGCAGAACTACAGAATTTATCACTCATATGTTGATGTCCTTCCTGAAACGCCTGTTCACAGCACAAATAGGTTGGTGCACACCATCATCCAATGTGAGCCAAATATATACCTGAGTCCACCATAAACAATAGACAATTACTCCAAAGGTGGATTAGTATAAACCATCAAAAATTGGTCAACGCTGCAGCAAAAACAGAGAGAGAAAAGTTGGTCCATCACACAGCCAAGATATAATTTGCCGCACAAAAACAGGATGTTATTATCCTTGGAGAAATATTTTAGCATAAAGCCGTTCCATGTACGAGTTGCCACTGTGCCCTGGTACTAGCTAGTGGTGACCATCTCTGCCTGGTACGAAGTAAACCTGCATATACGGACCAGTCCAATAGCCAGACTGACAGGGGACACAGGTTGTTAGAGTCATTAACATCAAAAGCCTGTAGTGACATTCTGGCCATCTGGCAACACTCTGTAGTAGCCAGCAATGGTTTACAATATACCCAAGTGGAAATATCCTTTTGGAGGAAGAATTTATGAGAAAGATGTGCAAAACATGTGTTCCAGACACAGACCAATCTGACCACCCCCTGACAGTATAATGGATATAAATGGACCAAAGTACACACAATATCTCTTGTTCATTATATCTTTTCATCCTGAATACAGTGATGTCAGGAACAGGTCCTTGAATAGGGAACAGATTCTAGTGGATTTGGAAGTGGGGTATTCAAGATAAATGTATTAGACAGCTCAAATTTGATTTACATTACCAAGTCTACAAGCTGAGATCAGGTTCTTCTTTAAGTGGTATTAGAAATCAGGTCACTGGAGTGTGAAGGTCAACTCGTGGTCACTAGCCTTGGATAGTCAAAATAAAGAGGGTCAGTGGTACTTCAACTTAACATGAAATAGATGAAGTAAATCTTAGCTGGGAGTAATATTTGATATTGGTCCTAGATCTTAGTAAGAGAAAAAACTGAACATAGCCAACATGAAACTTCCGGACTGGCATATTTGACCTAATACTAACCATACACGGAGATTATTTACCATCAAAATACTGTATAATTCAGATGTATGACAACTGAGTTTTTGACAGTTATCAATTTGTTAACAATTGCTATGTTTCCTCATCTTCATTCTAACTCCTTGACTATGATTGGTTGTTTAATTTATAATAAACTTTAATTTGAGAAATGCCTAGTTTTCAGTGTTAGCAATATTAAAACTGACATATTTCACAACAATTTTTTGATTACACGTAAAATTAACAATGATTTTACTATGTACTAAGACAGTACGAATTACACAACTCTTAGAAATTAAATCACCCTATTTCAGCCTTTTTAAGAAGACTTCTCGAAATAAAATTTTTGCGAAGAAAGTCACGCTTAGTTGACTCTTCCAATGAATTTCAATTTCTGTGTTCACTAATTAACCAAGTGCAGTAGCGAGTTAAAACTAAAAGTAACCGTCATAACTAACTGCATCAGCCCTCTGGTAACATTATCAGACTGCTTAAGACACATTCAGTTAATTAGTATGAACTGATTCACAGTAGATTAAACAGTGGTCTCTTTAAAAGGTGGAACATTATAGTGTCATAAAGTATTTCCATATATTTACTGTAATCAAAACTTCACAATTAACAAAGCTATATTAAATTTATTAATGCAAAATGCAAGGTACTGCAGTCACCAGGTGTTGAGACTGTCTCAACCATGAATTGGCTCACTTTGAACTGCCAATCATCATATCGTGAGTCCACACAGAATTAATCCGGCTCAAGAAAAGGAGAAAAGGAAGTTGCCAACGGAAGCGCTGTTATGAAAAGCAGAAATGGTCGCTTGGCATCGCAGTGCCCGATATTATAAGATAACGTTGTGCTTCATGCGTCGGAATATACCGCATAACTAACCAAATCTAAGTAAGGTAATACGTGTAGGTGTTGGTTTACAAATTAAATGACTGCTAGAAAACAATAGCATGTCATTAGGTTAAGTTCAGAAGAGGAATACACTGAAAACTTTTGACGTCATTATTTCACTCTCCTGAGGAGACATATGTGAGATTAGCACAGGTGGTGTAGCATACCCAGTCAAATCAACACCCTACTGTTGGAGACAATGTCAAGGCTAAGAAATCGAACAATAGAACCAATCAAAGGGACAAAGGAGTATTGATTAACCACCTGGTTATTTGGTGCAGAGGCAATAAAAACAATAAAGATTATGTAATCAGACTTCTTAATGTAGACAGTACTGGTCAAGGTTAATTATTAGGAGGTAACTGGTTAAAATCTGCCTTCAACCAAAAGCCGCTTTCACACGAAAAACAGTTGTCAACGTGTCAGTTGTCACGGCGAGACTCGCTCCACTTTAGTCGCATTTACAAACAACATTAGATCGCAAACTGAATCAGCATGAGTCACTTCCACGAAGATTGTCTGCGCATACTCGCATAAACAATAGCGAATGTCCAAATGACATGGAATGCAAGCGGATCACCCGTATATACACTTGCGCATTGAAAGATGATCCCTTTCCATCCTGCCCCAGTTGTGTTTAGACGTGTACTGCTGAAACTAGAGCAACTGATTGAGTGCAACTCGCTCTACCACTCAAACCGGTGTCAAAAATGGTTGCCGCGGTGTCAACTTGTTCCGTGTTGTGATTTACACACAGACATACATCCGACCAGCTGCCGTTCCGTGTTAGTTGATCTGTGTCAAGTGTCTCTTGTGTAAAAACGACTAAAAGGTGGTCGGCTGGTGATGGTTAATTACTAGGATGTAAATGGTTAAAACCTGTCTTCCATCATAGAAAACAACTTTTGATCAATATCACATCAAGAATTTGGTTTCAATTTGTCCCTCAGTTATATTGGCCATGTTTTCAGCCTATTGAAAGACATGCTTGCCCACCAGTGTTAAGACAAGCCTCCTTGACAACATAAAAGTTGGCTTGTTTTCTATCAACTGTCATATCAAAAGGAGGACACCAAAAACAGACTAAAAAATAACCCAAAAGCAACACAAAAATACACTTCCGAATGCAACGCAAACGGTGTGCTTCTAGGGGTGTTTATTTGTATCATAAAAATGGCAATTAGATGGCGCAGAATACATTGAACCCATCCAAAAATGGGAAGGTGTCGTCGTCGTCTCTCAAAATAATTTGCCAAATTTAATGACAAGAGCAATGCAGAGTGTTGAAATGCACCCACAAATGCACCACAAATGGTGTACTTCTAGTGGTGTTTATTTGTATTCTATAACTGGCCACTAGATGGTGCAAAATATGTCGAATCCATCCAAAAACGGGAACATATCGTTTTTTATTAGAAAGCTATTTATCATATTTCATAAAAATCCATCAAGGAACTTCAGAAAAACAGGGGAAAACGGAAAAAATGAAATTGCTACTGGGGGGCACAGCATTCATCGGATTTGTCTTAAAGTGATCGTCGTCCATTGTCAACTCCATATAAATACACTTGCTAAATTTCATAAGGATCCTGCAGTGGGTTTTGAAGATACAGCTATGGGCACAAAAAAAAAAACTGCCACTAGGAAGCACCACAGTAGTCAAAGTCATCGGAAAATCATCAATCGTCCTCTTCATACACATATGCCATTTTTCACAATAATCCTGGGAGTTTTTTGGTTGATAGAGGGATGGACACTAAAAACTCGAAAACAGTAAAAATGGCCACTAGGTGGTGCAAAATACCTTGAATCCACCCGAAAACGGGAGAATAAGCGTCACCTCACTAATAGATGCCTATGTGCAAAATTTCATGAAAATCTGTTGACCTTTGAAGATACAGATGAAAATGTAAACAACTAAAATTGCTACTAGAGGGCACACAGTCGTCAGCTTCATAGGAACACATCTGCCAAATCTTATCAAGATCCTACAAGGGGTTTAGGAGATACAGCTACGGATGCCAGACATCCAGATTAAGATGACCGCAATATAAATATGTGGGCGCATAAAAAGTGACCACTAGGTGGCGAAAAAATTCCCCATACCAGTCCAGAAATGGGAAGGCTTCACTGTCTCCTTAATAGGCACCTGCTTGCCAAATTTCATGAAAATACATAAAGGAATTCTGAAGATACAGAAACAAACATAAAAAAATAAAACGGGAACAGTAGGAGGCGAAGCGGTGGCGGATCATTCCAAAACTGATCGTAGCCTGCCGTCAGCTTCATATGAACCCATATGCCAAATCTCATTGTAACGTATTTACAGCACTTCACCATTCAAGTGCACCAGATTCATTACTCTACTTCACCAGTGTTTGTTGTGTTTACCACAGATGTAGGGCATTTAACACCATCAGCACTCTATATTTTCGTAATTGCAAAGCAGCAAGGCAACAACTGACCTATCACAAGCTCCGCCCCCTTGAGAAATGTCGACAAACAACCAATAAGTTTCACCCAGCAATGTGTTGTTTGTCGGGTAAAATGGCGGCTTGGAAACGAAAGTGTGTCAAGAATGCTGCTTTCTGATTGGTCAGTTAAGCCATCACTTAAAATCCTGGAGATAGGTCAATTGCTTTATAGATAATTGTGACTCGCAAAGACAAAGCAAAAGAAGACAATAATTTCAAAAACGAAGAGGTAAGAAAAACATCTCATGTAATCTCCTAGTGAAGTTAGCAGTGAGGTAGAATGTTGAGACCACTGAGGGAAGCAATTATCCTTGATCAGAGTGAGGTTAATGTCTTAGATCTACAATACCATGCTTCTCCAGCTAAATGTGATGTCATCGATTAGTTTCTAACATAAAATCATCTACAAACAAGGACAAACAGTCTCAAGTAAGTTGTTTTTTCACTGTTTTCAATAAAGTGTCAGATTTTTAGCCACAATATTCAAAGGCAAACAAACTGCATGTCTGCAAGTAAAAGCTGAAATGACTGAAGTATGAGTAAAAGCTTGAGTCAACAAGGCTAGCGACCCCTGGTGGTACTTGACTGAGTTAAATCTCACCAATTCAGGAAACAGTATGGCGGAGGGATGAAATTTTATTTTCTCATTGTTTGATATAAGTGATTCGTAGCCCCAAAATGACGCCTTAATGCCAGATTCAAGTTCAGAGTCATGGCAGACACCATTTTAAAAATATTACGGACGTTCACAACAAATTATTAGAAGCACTTGAAAATTTTTAAGGAAAAAGTGCCATTTTAGCAATTACTTTTATCTAAAATTCAGGTGAGATTTTACCGAGTACTTTAGATGAACGTTCAGATGGAAATTTCGGATACCCATTCATTTATAAAGTGAGCTTGAAAAGAGATACCCATTGTAGGGAGCATCCATGAAGATTTAAATGAACTTTTCTTAGACTTTTGTTCCAGAGACAATACCTTGAGGAGTTATCTCCCTAAACGTAACCCTTTTACAGGGATTCCTGTACAGATGATTTTTTAACACAATAAGCCATAAACAGTACAAGAGATGCCATGTCGTCAGAAATGTGTACACTTTTGAAAAAAGTTTTAAAAATATAGATATTTTAATATTCAAAAACCTCTCTATCTATAGATTTACGAAGTTGGAAAAGGGAACCTGCGAGGTAGTTTCAAACTCTCACATTGAATCATTTAGTTGGGAATTTCACAAGACGAATTCATGTAGGACAACTGGTCTTGAAAAAGCCAGCAACGCCGCTTTTATGGGATCACCTCTGAATAGTCGGTGCACAAAATCTCAGAAACAAAGTGCCATGTACAATTTTTGCCATTGCTTGCCTATGCCGACACATAAACAAATCTAGTGCTCATCTATTCTCTAAATGTTTCGTCCAAAAATTCAATTACAGTGTGACTACACACTTGGAATGAAGATCACCATGCGATTTTAAGCATAAAACAAAGATAATTACAATCACCTTAACTCCATCAGACTAATTTTCTTTCTGTATCACGAGTCATTCAGAATGTTTGAACTGAGAAAGTAAAACAACGGGAGGGAGTTTAGGATAAACAGAACTGAACCTAGAGATTTATATGAAAATAATGATTTGCTAGGTGGATGTGCGTGACAGAATGCTAATCATACTGTGTACCATTATGATCGCTGGTTCCCAGCGTGTAGATAACATTCAGTAGCACACACTTTATCACTGGCTGATGTAACCTCGGCAGTCATTGGTTAGCTTCATAACAAAGAAAGAAAATGGCAGACTATAAACGATTTTTAGCTTTGTCATGCAAGTGGCGTAACAGCAATTATTTCGTTTTTGCAGTAATGTTTAATGGACACGTGCTTGAAGCACATACATCATGACGGTGTTCTGTCGTTCAGCAACTTTTCCAGACGTGAGGGGTTCTGAGCGTGCGATAACATCTGGCTCCTTTGTTAACTGCCCAGCTCAGTCTTTTGTCCCGTGTGACAACAAGCAGGCCAATTATCTCCCAGGCTTCATTCAAAGGGTTACTGAAACCTGGCAGAATAGATTGTCTTAACTTCTGTTGTGAGCATCCACTAGCACAAGAAACTGTAGGAACACCCCATTTATCCACCTTCACTCTTATCAGGCTTCTATTGTGAGTCAGCATGGGTGAATAATTGGCTGATAAGCCACCTCTAGAACTACTTTTGGCTGAATGGATGACCAGGCCATAAAATGA
>NMRA01000506.1:146806-263868 GCA_002633005.1 Phoronis australis
AACGTGCAAGGTGAGTGCTGGTTAACTCACAGATTTTGTGTGCACAGGCCGACGGTCGTTAGCTCTACCGTGGAGTATTAATAGTCCAAGGCTCGATCTACATGTTGGGGACGAAGTGAACTACCCGGGCTGTGTAAAATTTCTGGGTCTAACGGAGACACTGACACAGTGGTCAGCCAGCTCGCTGTATCAAGACTATAGTCAAAATCCAAATTCGTTTTATCGTGTCCCTGTCAATAATAATGGCATGCTAAAGTTTCTTAATTTTCGTACTTCAGGAACATAACAATCACGTGTTTTGTACACATACGCGCACGCCGCAGATCACATCTCGGAAATTGCCGATTTGACGGATGACAATGAATGAGCACAATGAAATTAAACGTCGTTTTACAGCTTGTAAGATTCATAATAAACGTATTTTGAATATTGCAATGCATGTATTCCAAAATCTAAATAACTTGGGTCCTATATTTTTGTATTCGTGCGCGCCGATTGAAAGTAATCGTGAGTGTTGCTGTGTTGCAAAATCTCTTATCCTGGGCCGATTTGAAAAATTCAAAGTTGTACTCATATTTGTTTTCTCTCCTCCTTTCAAATATTACAGTAAAAACTACTTGTAACTCTCTCCATAAAAAGTAAAGTCTGCTAGGTAGATTGTAATCAGCTGATCATATCCGCATGAGCGAAGCCAATTATCCTCGCTCGTGACTCAATGAATAGAGCAGCTTGGCAGCATCCCTTTGATTGTGAGCCAAGCGCGACTCAGCCAAGGTGGATAAATACGGTCTAGTTCAATTTTCCATACCCCACCGTTTACCTTGACGAGCAGGGTTAGGACCAATCTTATTTAGTGGGACTGTTCATAGCATGGAGATTCAAAAACTAAACATGATCAGCATTTGACGAGGAATTTAGAAATGCTATTGGTTTATGTTCAAATATGTTATAACTTAACTTTCATTTTTAGCAGCACAGCCCAGTCAGGCTAGATACCATCTGATCGGAGATTAGAGCAATTATCGAACAAAAGAGAGCCTGGCCCTCTAGCCATAATTGCCAGAATAGACTTAATCAGTTGTGTAAGATATTGGCTACAGTGGTGATCTTCCAAACTTGTTGTTGGGCAATAGAATGGAACAAGTTGGGAGCAATAAACACACATCTGGCTGATTTAACTGGTGCCTTATTCATACTGTGTGACTACAGGACAGCATCGTAAACAAAAGACAGTGACGGTAGAAAAATGCACCTGAAAAGGTGCAACATCAATTTTCTGGGATTCAATCTCTTGAACATGAATTAAGCACCACTTTGTCAGAGTACAACAGACCACATTTACACTTTCTCCATCAATCACAAACGCTGGTGTAAAAAAATTTCCCTTGATTAGTCAATTGCAAAGTGAGAAAACAGGATCAAAATTTTGTCTGTCATTTTTAATAACACTGACCCCTGAAAGAATTTTCCTATTGCCCTTTAATGTATGCATGAACATCCATTCTTAACTAGTAGTTCAATATTTATTTAGTGGCTTAATACGTCACCATGGGCCATGGTTCAGTCATTCATAAGCAAATATCGATTTTCTTGCCGATTTCCAATGACGAGAATAAGAAAAGGATTCCCAATACTATTGAAGACCATTCATCATTTATCAGCCCTTGACTGATTTTTCAAAATCACCACAAATACTGAATGATATGAGACATGACTGAAACAAAGACTTGCGGCTGCAGGGACTTCACACCAGATACATGTGTGCAGTCCATGGTTAATTAATAATAGCAATTAAATGATGAATTCCGATGCAATCAATGGTATGACAATGTCACCCACAATACAGACAGACCATTGACGTAGTTAACACTAATTACGGTCGTAGATCCCCTTGTCCTCATTATTTCAAATACTGTATGGTGGGACACCTGAGCATTTTATCATTTCATCAATGATGGTGAAATTCAATTGATTTATATACTGGGTTGCCTAATTAGTTCATGGTAACACGACTATTTTATAGATTTCTAACAGGCTTTGAGAGGAATCAAAATCTCATGTCTCAAAAATGTCTTTCTTGTCAAGGTTTGAAAGTCTCATCTATCTAGCTATCTGAGTTATAGGAAAAACCAAAATAACCATGACATTAAAATTCATTGTTGTTACTCAGGAGGGCAAATCAGAAATTTGAATGACACTCTTCCTACTTTACTTAAAACATCCCAATAAGCAAACCAGTTAAGTTAAAACTTATTCCCAAAAAACTCCCTTCATCAATTGGCATTGAAAATTAACATTAACATAATATAATATATAATATAGTATAATGCAGCTTAATATAAAGTAATATAGAAAAATGTGTAAGTTTATGGTAGACTCAGTATTCTAAATTCTGGTGAAAGGACCTAAGAAAGACAAAGAACACAGCTTGTAATAACATAACACGGCCAAAGCATAGTTCCAGTCATCATTTAAATTAACAATTTGAACTTTAAGTTTATGAACCAAATGTGCTAACTAAATGATTGAAATCCAAAGCGTTGTTTCTTTCCAATAGTAGTTTGTATTCAGCAGTCAAGTTCCCACACGCAAATGCGTATGTCTCGTGTACTAAATGTGCACTTAACACATATGACGTACAAATGTAAACAAAAAGAACAATTCTTTGTAAAATCATTTATAAAATCAATTAATCAATAAGTGTCATATGAGGTTTTGTTCTGCGTATTCACCACACAGAGAATTTAACTTATGTAAAATTTCACCAACTCGGCACATTATATAGAAAAATGTTCCATTACAGTTATGCCGGACCCTAGAAAAATGTCAAATTTTCGCCAACTTCAAAATATCACATCTCAGAAATGGCCAATAGGATTCACATGAAACTTTCAGATACCACGCTTTATGCACTGGTCTCCAAAATGCTGCTAGGTATTGCTTTTAAGAGGTTCCACTTTTCCATGAGTGGTTATCAAAAATAGGACTTTAGGTATTTATGAAAAAAATTAAAGTTGCAAGAAACTGAAATGAGATGACAATTTAGAAGACTGTAACAGGATTTTTGAGATTTTATCTCAAACATTTATATCATACAAAATTTGGTATTGATGTTATTAATCTGGTTGTTTTGTTATGAATGTACCTTTCTTTTTTGTTAAATTTTCCAAAAATTCATGGTTACGTGACCAAAGGCAGAACAGTATAAAGTCAAAAATCAAATTCTTTATGGACTTTCTTCTTCTAGAAAACAGATACTTTCGCTGATTTAAATTCTTAAAGTTGTAGATATTTGACTAAATGCACATTCATGTTGATAAGGGCCCAGGAAGGCTCTAAAAGTTGGCTGGGCCTAAAGGAACGACGCACTGCCAGTCCTTGCAAACCCAGAAATCGCATCTTATGCGCCCAGTAAAGAACAAGTTGACACCAATTTTACAGCAGTGAGTTGTCTAAACCAAGATTTGTGAAAAAATCCAAAATCGTTATTGTGACAAGACAAAACGGGACTTGGGGAACATTGTAATATCAAAGTTTTGTAGGTTAATTAAAGAAAAATATTAAAAATGCAATCAATTTAGGAATAAATACAAAGGAAAGGTGAAATATTTTGGTATTTCCTTCATGAAAAAGAAAACTAGCATCAAATTCAATGCTTTACTACTTTAACGTTGCCATAAGGATCGTGGTGCATTACTTTGAGTCCAAACACGACATGAATTCTACACCGTACTAACAAAGATCAAAAATTCAACTTTCAATGCTGTAAGAGCAAAGAAGCAACTTGGGTTGATTGATCCTAAACTTTTGTTTGACAAGTTTGGTTGAGTTGACGAATGCATACGTATATTTCAAGAGAGGCGACTCATTAAAAAGGACATCTTACAACACCATGCTAATTCGACATCATGAAGGCCGCTAAGTACTTTATAAAATATATTTTAAAATTTTCCTGCTTTAAATTCTTCGTCCATAGCCATTTTATGTGAGCTGAACATGGCACTGAACATTTGTCCAACAACTTTAATTCCGTGTCTCACAACGCAGCTAACTCATTTCCATGAGTAGTCGCTGAATGGGAAGATTGGAGCACTAGAGATTATAACTTTTATCAAACAAGAACTTTTGGTTCTTATTTCATGCAACTTTTGAGATCAAGCTTGACATATTCACAGGAGTTATTTAGTGCATATTTCCTACAGTGACCATAGCATTGTCTCATTGGCAATTTTTGAGGCATAAAGTTCGTCACATTGATGCATTTTTACATAAAGGTTATGTGGGACCTAATATCAACAAATGTAAGTATTTAGACACAAACTTCTGATATTTAAAAAATATACATTTTTATTCAGTAAAAGTGTATATTTCTGAAAGTTAAAAGACAGAATTATATTTTTTGGCTTTATAGCAATCTGACATTAAATGGGTCACGTGACCATATCTTTTAGTAAAATTTAGCACAAAAACAGGTTCATTCATAGCAAAATAATGATATCAATGACATGATCAAATTTTTTTTAGATAAATTCAAGATCAAAGCTCAAAAAAGCTGACAAGTTTCATAACTTATTATTTTGTTTTCATTCTATGCAACTTTAGTTTTTCATAGAAATTATAAAGTCCTATTTTTGTTAACGCCTCATGCAAAAATGTAACATTTTAAAACAAATCCTAACAGTAGTTTGGAGAACATTCTTTATCAAAAATAATAAATCCTGTTTTTGATAGCCCCTTGTGCAAACCTAACGTAGTTTAAAAACAATTGCTAACAGAATTTTGGAAATAATGCATAAAGATTACTATCAGAGAGTTTCATACATGAATACAAACAGCCATTTCTTAGAGATATAACAAAGTTCTGAAGTAAGCCACAACTGAACATATTCCAAAGTTCCTAAATACTCTTAAACAAAACTGTAGCTCATGGTCATGACAGCGGGTTTAATTTCCTAAACAGAAAATACCGTACTCGTCCGCGTTACCGCCCAGAGCGCTCAAATGGGGAATCTAAGAAAACAGGGGGTGGGCAATAAGACAAGCATGGGCCGCAACCCGGACAAGTACGATATTTCTTTTCATTAAACGTCCCTCCCAGTGCAATGCAAGATTGAAATAGCAGTGCAACTTTCCTTTGTACGTCACTCAGAAACAATACACGCTCCCAACTTGACAATGGCCAATTAAGAACATTGATTACACATGTCACAATTGTACGGTTGGTGAGTTTTAATATTAAGTTGTTGTTCACAGGCACTTTAAGAATTAGAATGGCTACTATCGATATCCATAAATGTGTATTAATGTGTGTATTTGACCAATTTGAAAACCATACAAGAAAAACCTTGTACCAATTTTGCACAAAAATGCTAGCCCAAATTGTCTATTTATTTGTCTAGAGTGCCTAACATTGTTGGGAATGCTCATAACATTTCAAAGTATTGTACAGAACTAGAAAACAGTAAACCATTGGTTTAATGGTACTCAGTGAAAATGTAAGAAACTGACATTTCACTTGTCTGCCACAATACATCTTGACATTTTACCCTATGTCATAAAGCAACACTTAATTTTCTCTTAACATGAAACTAATATCAACTGGCCTGAAATGCATGGAATGACCAAAATCCATTATTTGCATGAAGTTCTGTATCAGTCCATGATTATTTTACTCAACATCAATGCACATCTCCTCGACTAGCTTCAGATAAAACCAATAGAGGTCTCTGTAGGTATACCTTCAAGTTACTCAGCTGTCACAAATACGGGTCTTAAGAGACAGCTCTATAAACCTCCATTTCCTTTGTTTCAAACATGCTCCAGTCTTAATCTTGATATTTTGTGCAATTTGTATGGAAATATTTGCAAATCTCATACTGTAACAGCTAGTGTGGTTATCTTGTCAACAAATTTGTTTCAAACAAATTCATACTGTGTTCATCTGGGTTTTGTTAATTCAAGTACTCATGACAGTTCTAAGTTTCTTGCTTGAACTTTTAAACTATACTAAAATGAATACAAAATTTACAGTCAGAAAAAATACAACACTTTGATACCAATTCTAAATAACGCACACAATTATTTTCATAATAGGAGGACTAGGGAGACTCAAATGGTTGAAGTGGAGTTTCGCCCTGTTTAGGTGGCTCCAAAACAAAAATCAAATTAGGCCTTTTACTCTTATATAATGACTTGATAATATTCCATGCTGTAATAGGATTCTGTTTCCGTTATCAATTCAAGTCACAGGCAATGCATTCATGCAACATTTTTGAGTTCACAATTTTAGGGTATTGGCCTGAATCCCAATAAAGTCTGAAATGTTTGCGAATTTGAAAATGTCGCACATACATGCATTGCCTGTGACTTTGAATTAGTAACAGAAATGGAATTCTCTCAGGTTAAGGTTAAGTGGGACCAAGAAAAAACGCCCAAATTTGGCTAACTTTAGAACGTCCTATCGAAGTAATTTCCAAAGGACTTCAAATGGAACTTTCTGATACTATGTTTCATGCGGTTCCCTACAACACTGTTAGGAATTCTTTTTAAAATATTCCATGTTTGTATGAGGGGCTATCGTGAAATAAATTGTTTTAATTTTCAATGAAAAAGGAAGTTGCATAAAAGGAAAATGAATTGATATTTCAGAAAACTAACATTGTTTTTGCTATCAATGTACCTTTCTTTTTTGCTGACTAAAAACACAATCATGTCAGGTGTCTTTATTAATGGAAGAGTGGCTTTCAGCTTTCAAAAAATGTATACTTTTACCAAGTTAAATTTTTGGCTAAATGCGTACACTAGTGGGTATATCCTGCATAACTTTAAGGAAGTTTTTGGCAGGTTTCTGCCATTACATAGGTGAGCTTGGAATTCAGGGAGGGGGGCTTAATCAAACATCGGCACTTTAAACGAAATTTCAAGAAAGAGGACAATTACCAAAACATGGGTGCTTAAACTGAGTCAGAGGGGTAAACCGACTAAGGCATTTGATTGGTCCGTAAGCTGGAAGTCGTCATTGAGAACCAATCAGATGTCTTTGCAAGCTGACCAGCAGAACCGGTCAATGAATTAAGTGCAATTAATATCTGGTGCTGCATGACATAACAAGCCTAAAGATACATTGACTTGATAATTTGCATAATCATGCCGTTTGAGTTTGCTCCTGCGAGAGAACGCCAATTCTTTATAAAAAATGAATTACTTATAGCCTAGAATGAGAATCTGCGACTCCTGAGTAATCAGTCAACATCAGCAATGTGGCCATTTTTAATGAACTGAAAACGACACAAACAGACGATGATTCCCACAGTTATCACAGTACCTAAACTGCAACTCAAAATCAACCCATTTTCTGAACCTGAAAGGGTCTTTTCACCATTTTGAAAATGCAAATCCATTAGGCAAAATGCTGGAGAGCACTAAGCCAACCATTCGGCATATCATTGAAAATGTCCAAAGGCAGGTCAGAGCACTTCCGTGAGCATGTACCTGTAGACTGAATGTGTAGGAGAGCCAAATAAATGAAATCAAATCATAACGAGAATTTGCGAACCATTTCAGCACTCACCAGGACATTCATGGCAGCTCAGCTTTTAGCCTGGTTTCAGACAAACTCAATAGAGGGCTCTGTGAGAACCATACAACAACAACAACAACAAAAAACAACAACAACATTCTTTCTATTTTAAATTTCCTTAGACTACAATATTGTTTATGTTCACTCTACGATAACGGCTCATTGCAACTTTGTCAAACTCTGAAAATAACTTTACCAAAACAAATCATTCGCAATTAATGTGAGATAACAAATTACAACCCGAGTAACTATAGTAATAATATCAATCGTACATCACGTTGACTAATTTAAGTGAGTTCATAATCAGGTCAACTTTCAATAGATGTCTCTAGAGGTAAGAGTTTACAACATGAGCAAAGAACAGTAATAACGGTAACCATAGCAATAGAGTCACAATAACAAACCTTGTACAAAAATCTTTTGACATTCAGTACTTTGCAAGTCTTTATCTAAATGTAATTCCACTTGATAACAAAGTTATGGTTTGGCCATAAAAACAACAAAAAGTCAAATGTAACATATGTGATGGATATACATTAGGAGTCAACATGTTTTTTATAGTAATGCCATGTAATCTTCAAGTGCATTTCAAAGACATCCTACAACATACAATAAACAAAAATCTTAACTCCACATTTCTGAGCTCTATCAAGCCTGAAAGCATCACAAATATCTCTGGTTCAGTATCACCTTGAGAAGACAGTGATTTCCAAATCCAGGCTTCATTTTAGTCTTTTGTTACCGCATGTAATCTTACAGGTTTTTTGTCTGACAACTCAAAAGCTAACTTCTACAACGCTTCAAAACAGCCTTTCCCACTAACATTGACGCTTTAGTGTTTAGGGCCAGCATCGGTCAATGGGAAATTTAATTTCAGTCTTCCTTCGAAGTTAGTAACAGCTCAAGTTTACATCGCAATATAAACAAGTGGATTTAACAGCAAAGTGTCAAGGCAAAGCCACAGTGCGAAACTCAGCTGCTCAACTTCGGTGCCTGTAGGGGACTTACTGCTGTAACAATGGTGAAGGTCATATTATGTTATAAGTTCGATGATGCTAACGTCACCTGGCGATAAATAACTCCGATGTCTGTTTACTACCAAAGGTGGGATCATTAAGCTTACTTCACAGTTAATGTCGACGCTTTGCTAGTAAGAGATTTAACTTGATAAGGAAAATACCTAAAGGGTTTGCGAAACCCAAATACATTAAGGCAAACATATGCCAGCCAACCACTAGGTGGGGCTGTAGCTGGCATTGATAGGACGCAAGACACCACTGAGAGAAGCCAAACAATATGTTGTCAATTCTGCGGCATTTCATAAGTGCGCAAGTCAAACCCATGAAATTGTAAAATAAGATATAAACTCGCAATTCAACGCAGAAGTAATTGTTGTCAGATTTCAATTTCTTAACTTACGCCACTTATTGGAATCAGTTTTATGTAGCATAACAGTCATTCGAAAGATACTTAATTTGCAACTAGATTTTTTAGTACAATAAATGAGCCCATAGTACGGTATTATATGACAACATATTTTTGTGCAATTCTCGTTGATTCAAAACATCTCTTTATTCAACAGAATGAGTCATCACTATGAAAACAGGAAAAAAATGAGTTGGGAATCCGTTGGAAACCTCACCACTAAATTATTGTTTAAGAGCACTTTCGTAGACGATTGATCACATTTGATTTAGGCCAGAACGGAAGCATGATTGAACTTTAAAATTAGCGCGGAATTAAACAACGACATATCTGTCCAACGTTTCAGTTTATTACTCTCAATGCATTTTGACGTGTACCTGTACAGTCTCTTCTCTACCTGTGTCACCTGTTTTGAGTCTGTGAACTGTTTCCTTGAGAATGGTTTAGAGTAATAAACTGAAACATTGGATAGATATGTTATTATTTACTTACGCGCTAATTTTAAAGTTTGTGCTTAAGAGCAGTCAAAAGTAAACGCGACAAAAAGCTGTTGAACTCTGTAGAAGGTTAGACAGAAGCAACACATGTAACATTTAATTCATGACAGTGTCAATATATATCAAGGGGAGATAATACACATCAAGGGGAGACAACTACTTACTACAGACTATTACAGTCAAGTCATCTAAATATAGTTTTGGCACATTTTGCATTATGTTAAATTAAAAACATTATGGATTGTTGTAAATTCTTTCCTGAAATAAAGACTTACCTTTATGGAATTTTTCTGTTACTATACCTTGTCTCTGCAAGCCATAATTATGTTCTGACTGATCTTTCGTAAAAACACAATTTGTAAACCATCGGAGAACCTTAATATCGGAAACTATGTTTTCGCATACGCCACACCATGGAAAACTGACTAACCATGCTATAGCCATGGGTACCTTGTCGTCAAATTACAGCTCGTGTTTTGATATATTTGCTACTAGAACACAGCTCTGTTCGCAACAAACTTATCCATAAAATGTAATCTGATGACAGCACAAAGTTGTTTCGATGAATCGGTGCAGAAACATGTGCAATCTCGCTACAGTTTGTATCTCTTTCCCTTCCTGATATGACATACGCACATGCGTGGCTGGGGTTTGACTAGAGTTAAAAACAAAATGAAAAAATGAAACAGTGGTGGATTGTCAGTTCCTTAAAACAATTTCATCGTGGAAAAAGATTTTGTTTTTAACTTTTATTACTGATTTATGTGATCCTACATTTTAAGCTGACTTGGGGGTCCAAACTGCATCCTCTCTCAGTGAAAACAAAATGAGGCAACGCTGTAAAAATGAGACAACAGTGCCGGGAATTGAATGCATTACAGCAGAACAAAAATTGATGTCATTCATTTCTCAGATTATGCTTCATGAAGGATTTAATAAAAATGTCAGATATTTAGGTCCGTCGGTTATTTAGGTGCGTCGGATGTTTAAGTCCATCTGAAATTTAAGTCTGTCAGATATTTAGTTCCGTCACATATTTAGGTCTGTTCGACATTTAGGTCTGTCTGATATTTAGACCCATCCAATATTTAGGTCCGTCTGATATTTAGGTAAACTATGTGAATGATTGTTGCTGTAGAGATTACATCGACGTCCCAACTGAAAATAATTATCAATAGCTGAACCCAAATAAATCATCTTTGGCTAATTTTTATTCCATTTCCTTGGTGAGTGAAATGATCCCAACTTCAATTTTCATGAGGAATTCAATGTCAGAAGTCAAATAGTTCAGAAAATCACCAGCTTTCGGACCACGATATTACAATAATTGTCCATTTATTTTGCACAAAAATAATTCCCAATATTTTTGTTTTTACAATTTTCAAGGCCTCAGATGATGTTACTCTAAATAATAGAAACGTTTCATTACCAAATGTTGTTTTGTGATATCTAAACACTACAGATCACTCTGCTAATAGACCAAAATGTTCTTAATCTTTACCATGAAAAGATTCCTAATTGCTGGCAAACTCATCGGTCGAGTTTGGGCATTTCAACAGAGGTTCGCCAACCTTAAAAGCTGTCAATAAAGAAACCAACCTGAGCTTCGGCTGATGTTCTCATTCTCTGGAGGTAAACATGGATAATCAGGAACAGAATTGCCAATCATAAACATGGCTGTAAACACTGGGGGCGACAATAGTATTTTTTAAATTCTTATTTTAAAAGTTTAATTTTTAAATAGTGTATTTGAATAGTTCAGGAAAAGGACACATGCTTAGGCATTGAATTTTGATAATTGGACAAGAAATGTGACTTTCATAACCTAAAACTAGAATCAGTCCACAGTCACTATTCTGCTGGGCACGCAACATTGGCCACATTTACATGGGAGACAGGGGTCACTGAGCAACAAACACGGAGCAGCTGATCAGCCTGAGGCACAAGTGTGTACGTAAACATGACTGACACAGAGCAAGTTGACACCGTGGCAGCCATTTCTGACACCGGTTAGAGAGGCTGAGCAAGGTAAACTCGATCAGTTGCTCCAGTTTCAACTAAACGTCTCATAGCGGATATATATGGGTAATTCGGAATTCCGTAGCATTCCATGTGGTATGGATGTTCGCTATTGTTTATGCAAGCATGCGCAGTCTTCAGTAAATGACTCATGCTGATCTGGTTTGCGATCTAGTGTGATGTAAATGTGACATAAGCTGCTTTTGTATTAGAGTTAGTCGGACTAACTTGCAGTCCGAACATATTTTAGATCAGCGTGATAATCTACTGCACCAAATTGTCACCATTCTCGCTAGACCAGACTAACATTCCACCATCCTAACTTTAAAGCTTCATCACACTTAACACAAGATGTCGCTACGCTGTACCGCAATACGGATCCGACTATAAATTGCCACTTATATTCTAAATTTGAGACAATTATTTAACTTTAAAATTGTATTGTGAACAGTGAGTAGACAGAAATAGCACCTACGTCGAGAGTGCGAAGAGATTGGAAGAACTCCGCACTAGCGTGAAATGGGGAGATAAGTCGAGGAAAATAGTCCTGACCAAACCTTTCGCATTGCACTTACATAATCGGACCAACTTTGGTACACTCACTAGTTCGGTCTTTTCGAGTGTACTAACTTTAGTACCGTACTCATTCAGAATCACCAGGTCTAAATCACCTTTCACACTGGTTCTAAATGCTTGTGGCCGATAAACAATGTTAGCCTATCATAATGCAAAAGGCCCGCTAACGGAGCAAGTCATGCCATGACAACTCGTACTGTGACAACCTGTTCCCTGAGTAAAAACAGCTATAATGGGCCAATTACCAAGTATCATAAACCAGTTAAATGAGTTGGAAATTGTCAATGAGAAAAGCCTGGTGTCATCCTACAATTCTGGACATGACTCCTTTGGAGAAATTTTACATAATAGAATTTTACTTATCCGCCAAATTCTGAGGTCAAGAAATAAGGAATTACGAAACACAAATTGATTTTCACAAAGTCAATATGTTGGCTTTCCAGAAACCCAAAAATGCAATAATGCCCGAAGCGAAGCAAGGTCATTATGACATTTTGGAGTCTGATAACCAAAATACTGAATGAGTGTGAAAGTCACTAAATGTTCATTTATACAATTATGTGCGATTAGTAATTCATGGAAGTGGGTAATGTTTCGGTTTTTGATTGTATATCGATTACTCGTTCAGTCAGTCAGCTACCATTTTTTATCCATTGAAAGGTTATGCAAAGATATAATGCTGAAACAAATTCCAGGAGATGCTCGAAATTTACAAAGGAGCAAACAATTAGATTTTACAAAAGATATATGAAATAGAAGTAACTGAATTATTAAAACCAAGAAAGCAGAATTGATGGTCAAATAATTACTTGTGAATGTGTGCAAGGGAGTGAATGAGAACCTGGATATAATGTGAAAGCGATTGCTGGGGCTATGCTCGTTTTTATTTTTTTTTTCAAAATTTAAAAAATGGTCAAATAATTTTATTTTCAAATACGAACCTGGTTTTTTATTTTAATGAAAAGTTATTTAATAACATCAGTTATTCTTTCAGATCAATGACAAATCAACTGTTAGTCCCTGTAGTCCCTACCTCACCAGGACATAGGCTATGCTTGATGTTAATGTTCTTGATCAACAAATTAAACCAGAATTGTGACTAAATGCACATGACAGCAAAATGTGATGAGCCACTACTGTCCACTGGTCAACAATACAAGCAGATGACCTGGTTCGTGTAGAAAGCATTTTTGTCAACAATTAACAAGAAGCATAACTCTGCATTCAGCACAATACCTTGTCCGCAACACTACGATTGCAGCAATTTGGTCATATTTACTTTTCATGTTTCGAACCTAGTTTTTCGAAAAAACCCTTTCGTCAGACAACTCTTTGGTGCATTGACTTGTTCTCTAATATATTTTCCTATGTCTCTGTGGTTAATTATCGACACATTTTTAAGATTTAATATCCAGGTTGGACTCGAAAGACCGCCCATTTAACTCACGCAATGTCAACTTCCACTGTTTATCGCAGTGACCTCGCTTTGGATTTTAATGTCTGCCGCGTGAATTAGGTCTATATGCATCTAGGAGTGTTTTTAGTTTCAGAAAAGGGCGCTAGGTGGTGCAGAACATGTCAATACTGTTAAAAATAAAAGGCTTATCGTCTTCCTAATAGACACTTATTTGCCAATTTCCTGGATAATTCATTAAGAAACTCCGAAGATACAGAGACAAATTTTAATAGGCACAGCGATAGTCAGATCTGCCCATAGTCAAGGAGTGTCCCAATACAGCGGTTTGACAGATAGAGGTGTTACTGAACTACTGTGCACTACTACTGCATTCTAGATGGTAAGCCTATTATTATATTGTCAAAAATCCTTCGATGTTGTTTTTGACTCTTCCATTTTGGGCTTGTAGAGGGTAACTAGTCTGTATAACGGTTAAGAATTTTGGGTACCTTTTCTGTACAGAGGGCAATTGATGAACCTACACAGAAGAGAACCTTGTTCACTCAGCTTCTACAAACACCTGAAATCGCATTTTTCAAAAAGGCAGCCAACTTTGTCAACTATGGAAAAGTCAGTTTGGTAAAGATTTTTAATTAATACTCTTACTACTAATTAAAAACACTAATTCAAAAAGCTTCAGAACATTACTACCCAGGCTACCATTATGTTTTTTCATCCCTCACTAAATGAACTTAACCGCTTAGCATGTCTAGCAGTATGTTTTTTCATCCCCAGCAATAAATAAACTCAACCGTTTAGCTGCTCTTTGCATGCTCCCCATCTCCATGCAGCTGAAGGGGACATGACTGTGGACAAGCCAAAATATCTCCATAACTTAAATAGATCAAAATTATGTAGAGTAAATAATACTTAAGTGCTCAGTAAAATGACTAACATTGCATAGTTCTGCGTTACCAATGGCAGCAAAGTTAAGACGACCTTTTGGTAAAATTTAATGTAATGCTTCACCATGTCCGTTACTTTCTTTGCACAAGATAAAACATATGGTATAATCTCACTGTCGGACAAACAGAATCGTCAAAAGTTCCCCGTTTCATATTTCATGGTCTTCTAACACTGTGGCGAATGCACATATTTTTTGAAAATATTGTTTGAGGTAGCCGTGAATACGGGAAAGCACAATATGGAAGAAACAAGAAAATAAAATTTCAATTGTGGGCCACATTGTTCCTTAAAATTGGAGACATTTTACGGTACCAACAAAAACATTGGAACCGCATTGGTATGTTAATCTATAAGTACTTGCAACTACAATACCAGCCTCATCACTGAAAGCATCAAGTGTAATCTGTCCAACACTTACCTTGTAGGCTGTGAGGGACTGGTGGTCTCTGTGTTGGTCACATTGACAGAGAGAGGGCCCACTGACTGGGATACGTGCCGAAAATTCGACTTGGACGATTCACACTGCAACATCAAACTCTCTAACTCTCGAAGTCCTGAAAAAAATGAAAACAGTATGGTAAATCTCCAACACTTCTTTTGGACAAATTTAATTGCCGAAACTCATTTTTCATTTTTCAAAGGCTTCTAACTGATTGTTTTTAACGCCCGCAGTTGCTCAGAACCATTTTCTGATTTTGTTTGTGGTATAAATGATACGAAATTTAGTTAGTGTTACCTATTTCCCATTAAAACAAGGAAAATAAGATTTCAGTGGTCAGGCCATCTTGTGTGTTGAGATTTTACAGTATTAAGACAAAATTTTGAAAAAATTAAACATCTTAAATCAAATTGACTGGAAACGTAGAACATCAAAATACAGAAGTTTCGAAAAGGCGCTATCGGGAGATAAGATAATTTTTCGATTACTTTGCATTAACCAAAATTGACAAAATTAGAATTTTTCTATTTTTCAATGGCTGATTAGCATACTGCAAACAACGGAAACTTACCAAACGTTGTTTTTATGACATCTGTTCAATCCATGGTCATAATATAGACTACAATTTTCTCAATCTTTCTTTTATTGAAAATTTGGAAAAAAGACGACATATCGAATGCTAAATAAATGAAGAATTACCATGCTTTGCCGTACAAATAAGATTGAAGAAAAAGTGACACGGTGGTTGTAAAAAAACATTGTGGACTACTTTTCCTGTAAGGTGGTTTTGCTGTCCATTTTTTGTAAATATAAATATACCACAGTGATAGTTTTATTTTTAGTAACAGATGCAGTTTTCCAGATTTTCCAGAATTCGATCCTCACGTGCCAAGCTTTGGGAATTTTTGACACCCATGCAGCATGGCGGGAAATTAGAATGTGACATGCTGCCACCTCGCACCAATATCCTGTTGGGCAATCAATCATGGGGGCAGACCATTAATCTAGAAAATCAGTAAAGAGACATTGATTCTGCAGATTTGATAAATGAGTTTGTCATTCAATTTGCCCCCACTTGTCAGATCCTTGAGTATATCCAGTATTACTTAGGTGTCATAGACTTTTGTTAATTTTTTGTTGATTGCCGCCATTATGATATTAGCGCAAAGGTTGCTGGGAAAAACTTTTGGTGTTCAGAGGAGATTCCCAAACAACACTCTTGTAAGATGCTGTGTGATAACCAGAGTGACCAAAGGGCAGGTATGTTCACATCCAGTTATGGGTTTTAATTATCAATTGCAGACTTAGTAAGGTGACGAAAGTATACCAAGGTGATCAAATTTCCTTCATAAGATAAGTGCATGCATAACACTTTTTAATAAAAATGCACTCCGCCACAATTTGAAAGATGTTTCTAAAATGGACATAAAAGGTTTTAGTGAAATAGTTTGAGTTTATCTGATAATTCATCTTCCAAACAATACCAGCTGATCTTTGTGTCTTTTAAGTTATTTAGTTTTCCATTTGAATTTAAACCAACAACCTGTTTTAATTTCAGAAATGTCTGAAACAGCGCTCCTGAGCGAGTACTTTTTCTGAATATCTGCTGATGGAAATAGGGGCATTCTTTCAGAAACAAGTTATGTTTCGAATGCTAGACATAACTGCACACCATGTGCAAGATATTAGAATATTTCATTAACAGTGAAAAGATGCTTTGTTACTCCATCAATACAAAAAACAAATTGACGTGAACAACAACATTCTTTAACCAACACAGGATTTTCATCATCACAAACACAAAGGTTACAATTTAATCTATAAGTTTAAATTGTTGGCTAAAAAACACCGATGGATTAAATCTGACTTAATACGCAGAATTTTCTAAAAAATCACTAAAACCTTTCTTAAATCCAGTTTGTACAAGCTACTTCTTCTGACGCTCTTTTATGGGTGCAATTTTTGGAAATTCCCAATAGATGTTATGATAAGCCTACAATTTCCAACTGGAAAGGAAACGTACGATGCGGCAATCTGGACATAAAATAGTGTGCTACACTCTTTCGCAGTGCTACGAAAGGTAGCACTGTGGAATGTTGTTTATCATGGCTTCTCACTGGAAACCAACGTCATAACATTCAATCATTCCCATTGGTTGAAATCTGGGAAACCTCTTTCAGTTTACTGTTACGTAGTATGTCGACCACCATTGACTTGAATAGTTGAAATTTATTAAAACATGCAGTGATCGAAGTAAACAAAATCAAAGGAACCCCAATCCAGTGGCTATTGGCCAAACAATATGGATGAGAAGGAGTCCAGAGGCAATGAAACAGGAAAATATATGATAAACCACTTTAATCCAAAATAGAACAAATGTTAAGGAACGCATAATTGGCAACATTAAATCAATTAAATATATGTCTAATGTCCAGACAGACAAGACGTTTCAGGTCTTCCGTGACGCGCGGATATTACTATTTTCGAACTTTGTGGCGTGACAGAAAATCAATAACGAAAAATAAAGCAACTTGTTTCTTACATCAATGAAGGCTATTTGTTAGTTATGCTAGCATCAAAAAGTTGATTTCACCAGGTGTGATCCCGATATTCGCCAACTGCTTTTGGCGCTTTGGAGCTTTGTCTAACTATAGCATCAGAATGTCCTGCTTTGTGACTCATGCAACAAAAATTACGTTAAGCAAATATGTCAATTTCAAACCCCACCTAGAGGACCAGCCGTTCAGTGTGCATCTCAACCTTGTCCAGTTTTCTGTTGTGAAAATACAGACAGCATCATGCTGTTCATGGACTTCCTCTGTAGGTTTGAGGTTTGGTTGACTCATGCTGCAAATCAACTTTGCCTGGTTTCAATGAAACATTGTTTATAGGTATTTTTCTGTTGTCATCATTGTAAACAAATGCTCATAATTGGTTTTTGAAGCATCAAAATTAACCCAAAATTACAACTTGTGCTAAAATCAATTCTAAGAGACCTCCAGCACACTGTCCAAAACACATGGCTCATAAACACAAGAAGATGCTACCAGTGTAATAGGGCCGTCTCGGATTACACGGCAATAGAACTCTCCTTTGTCCCGGAGATGAGAAAGCACGTGACCTAGTTTTGGAAATCGGGCACATTTTCGTGTCTCTCATTGATGTCGGGAAGGCGAAGAATCATATCCATGGGAATTTGTCCAGTTTATCAAACTTTTTCATGTCGAAGTTGCAGCCCACGGAACAGCAATAATACTTCAATGGCATTGGAAGGACGAATAGAATAATGCAACCGAGAAAAATTTGTAAAGAATCAGACAACAAACAACATGCGAAACTCCAACTTGGCATGAGAACAAGGCAGCAAATGTACCTGACAAATGTTTACGGCACTGTGGGTAAATACAGCGAATTTCGAGTGTCGCTGGGAAATCCGGGACGGCCTTATCGATGTGGACTGAAGACAATCATTTGAGGCCACCCTTACGTAACCTGTCTGATCGTGACTCCTGTTTTGTGAACACTTTGAGTTTTAATACTTCACCTTATGATGTATTCAAGGACATTTTTGTGTCTTCCATGCAATTTACCCCAGTTGCCGATTCCATGTCACAGACGTGGCTAAAAACAACATCAAGAATGTTTCTGGGTGTTGCAACTTGCAGTGCGGCCTAGATCCAGGTGATCCGCTTTTTTGTAAGTGAACGTTGGCAACTATGGTTGGTTATGAGATAGTTAACAGGATGATGTCAGTAAGAGTACCCACAAACAACACCACCATTTTACTTAGCAGAACAGTAAATGAGTAGATCGGTATTCACTATCAGCAAATGGCAAGTCTCTCAAACAGCTTTTTACAAAAAAGTAGGAATAGGCAGGAATGGCACGTCTCAAAAAGCAGGAAAAAGATAAGAACAAGTAGGAAAAAGTAAGAAAAAGTTGAGAAAAAGTTGGAAAAACTTACGAACAGTATAGAATGACCATTGCATAATATTTACAAGTTGAATTTGTGAAATCCTAATGCACACAAACTTTTATTGGATTATGCCCCAAGATTGTAATCCAGAAAGAAATTGCAGAGATATTTTTGTATCACTGATGCAAAAAAAATGTCACTGACGCACTACGTTCGTTCATTTCACGTCACCCGACACATTAAAACTGTGTCGACAACCACGCCTTATGTTGTTTTTTTTTGTCGTGGGAATAATTATGAACTAAAAAAAACATCTGATTGAAACAAATGACCAAAACAACAAACTCAATATAAGTAAGCGATGCGGAATTCTAATACACTGTAAAACTGAAAATTCAAACAGCGATTGCAGTTGTGTCTAGACCAATCACTAGCCTCAAACAGAAAGTGACAAAATTACGCGCATGAAAGATGCTGCTGAAGAAAAAAATCCGAATGGAAAAGGAGAGCAAAAACTGACGTAAGTATAACTAAAATTAACGTACAATACCGTATTGCTGTGACGTGCCATTAGGCCCATAGGCATCTGTGCGGAACTGCGGTTACAGTTATGCGAAACTAATAGGCACATGCACTTGGGTAAAAAAGTTTGCAAAAAAGGGATCATTTCGGATATAGGCCAATGGGCTTAAAGGCGCGTCAATTTTTTTTACCTAAACAACATTCAAGAAAAAAATGGACTCATCGGAGACAGCCCAAGAGTTATTATCTCTGCGGCGAAGGATGTTTCAAAGTTGTGTCTCCGATGAGTTGCCAGCAGTCACTGGCACGGTGCGCGTCTTTAGACGCTCTGCGGCTGGGTTTAAAATCTTTTATAGGCCTAACTATCCCCAATTCCCGTACCAGGATGAATTTCAAAAATATCTTGACTTGTTTGCGTCGGATGTGATTTGCGACGTCTATGTTGAAAGTGCGCCATATTTTTTACCCTGATTTCCTTTGTTGGATTTCAGAAGATAATTCATATATTGCGACGAAGGCATCCAAAATAATAATACAAAATTATCTACCATATTTCGTAAAAATACACAAAGGAACTCCGATTAGATACAGAGGCAAACATAAAAAATTCAGAAGGTTTGTTGATTGCAAAAAATTCTCATGCCTTTCCACTAGTTGCAGCCTCGATGTGGAAGAAAGAATCAGGATTGGTTTATTATGAGTGCAGGGTGATCACAAAATATTGAGTAAAGAAAGTCATTTAATTTTAGGAGAGTCCGGATTCCAAGACAAACCCAGCTGGTGAGGGTGGTCTGCTCTAAGCTGTGTGTAAAGCAATGAATGGAAACGGAACACAAAACAAAGCATAAACTGATAGTTTTGGCTACTTGAGACAGTGCAACGGGGGTCTTTTGATTTGCCTTTTTTCAAGATGTCCAATTGCTAAAAATATATTTACCGGGATTTTCCGTAGATAAGCTCATTGGCATGTATTCGTAAAATGAAAATTTCAGACATTTTAGTTACACAATATAAAAATGCTCGGGCTATTTGGAAACAGTGGGTATGTAAATGAAAACTTATAGTTTTGGCGACGCAAAAGTCAGCTGTGTTTTTAAATTTCATGTTAATAAATGCATAGGTTGCAAACGCTTCTTTTGGTTTTAGATAAATGCTCCACAAAATTGAATTTGTGACTAAAAGTTGACGCTGAGTGGGTTTTTAAGAAGAAATTTTCTGAATAAACGCTGCACCATCTGGACACTTGACACACCCATAGGCATTTATTAGTTATAATTTTCTGAATAATTACCCATGGCCGTTTCATCCGGTGGAAAATCCCGGTATAATTGTCAAATGGCAAGTGTAAATCTGATCAGACAGTAACGATGCAATCAATGCAAAAACGTTGACTTTTTGATCTAGCATTCATCGTTAACTGAATCCAGCCATTGATTGCAACCAAATCATAGATTGCTGGCAGTTCAAAAGTTCAAGAAGTAGGCTGAAGTCATTAGAGCACTTAAAACATAAACGTCCAAAGAGCACTCTACTTTGCTCGCCCTTAAAAGACAAAAGATAGGAACTGAAAAGTAAATCAAGAGCCATAATTTTGCACTTATACATCTTGATTGTACGGTACCGCCCATGTTTTAAGAAAATATCGGAGACTTTCAAAACAACGTATTTCACGCCTACACAGGTAACATGGTGACGCAAAAATCAGATTATGGACACAGTGTTCATACAAAAATATAGGTAATCCATCTTTGAACTCTGACAGAGCCCATTTATTCACAGCGACTACTACAAACTTCATAGGAAGTGCATTTGTTGTCATTTTAATCTCACTGACCTGCAGAACCAAAGGTCACGCAAGTACTCGAGTACTAAACATTAAGCAATAAGGAAGTAATCCCATAACCAATTATTCTAAATACTGTTTTTCAAAGTAAACTCTGAAGTACATTAATTCTTTGTGGCCGTGGCAACACTTACAATTTATCAACAAATAATAGCCCCTATGCAAATATCTGTTAAACAAGATGTTCATTAGAAGTCAGAGAGCATGCAAAACAAAGCTACGCAGTGCCATTCAATAAACACCACTCTTTCTGCAATGGACCAGTGTAACTTAAGCCATCTAAGAAAAAATTCTCTAATATTCCACACGGTCAAAAGTCTGTAGGTTGAACTAGAATTCTCCCGATACTAAAATTCGGAATGCAGGTCAGATTTTGAATTTTATCGTATTTTTCAAATTCCACACAACTAGGTTTGCAAATAGAGTTTGAAGTTCCTAAAAAGTTCATGATTTTGTACATGGATAAATTTGCTGCCTTTTCCAAAATTCTATAATTTGTGTTGGCCAATATTTGAAATTTCTAATCGTACTTTCAAGCAGTTACATGTAAACAATAGGAGAAAACTAGGACTAGTTTTAAAAAGTTAAAAGTAGGTCAAAAACAGTAAACCTCAGGGAGTTACGGTAGTTTTCATTGACAATGGCCAGAATTGCATTAGAATTTCGGATAAAATACCAAAATGCCTGTTTTTCATTTTTAATAGCTTCTAACCCTGTTTTGAATACCCATATTCTTTCAAAATATTGTCTGAGTGTAGCCGTGGTACAAAACCTGAACATGGAAAAGCATGTAATTTGATGCCACATATCTTGCATGAAAAAAGCGGTACATAAAATTTCACTAGTAGGCCATATTGAATACTAAACTAGTGAAGTTTTACTGCACAAACGCCATATCAGTCAGTACATACCACACTCATGAACAGCCTGCAAAATCAACTAACCCAAGTACCGGTCCTGTGCCATAAAGTAACACCCCTCTCAGGCTCCTTGATTCTAGAAGACAATGAACGTGAACACAGCCAACAATAGCTGCATCACTTCTAAGAATTTCGAAATCCTGGAAATGTTTCAGGAAAAATAACGGGATAAATTCTTTCAACGGTTAGAAGGATTCCTGCTGACTGCCGGAATAACCGGTATTTTTGTTGCTTTCATTGGCAGGCATTGACACTATACAATAACAAGCTGTGGTACCTCATGAATAAACTTTCCTGGTAATTCAGGCCAGGCAAGTTTGGTGGAATTCAGAATGCCGGGTAAATAGTGTCTCAATGTTTTCTGAATGATTTTTAGCTGAAAAAAAACCGGACTACTCATACAAAATTTCGCGTGACATTTTTGCCTTGAATGAGGTAACTAGTTTGTGATTGAAACTTGTTTTGATGTACCAGTCATGTACAAACATTACAAGAGCCTACTAGTTTAATTTTATGTTTGCAAAAAAGTGACCTTTGTCCTATATCTGACTGAACACTAAACAAGTAAAAACCAACACCTGTATACTACAGATGAAAAGTGTGAACCCTTTGCAGTCGATTATGAGTCCATTATAAGTACAATAGAAGGGAATGGAAGAACAACCAATGGACAATGCTGAATATCACAGACATGTGACCTATGATGCAGTAAAATAGGATAAGAGTGAAGTCAAATTTCTGAAGAAAAATTCACCTAATGACCTTAAGGCCACCAAATGACCTCAAGATTTGGGATTGAAACTAGTTTGCAGGTAGAAATTACATACTAAAAAGGTGGCGCGTCCAAAATTTATGCTTCTACTAAGTGACCTTTGACCTACAAAATCTGCTTGGTTAACTGAACGTCTAAGAAAAGGTGTACCAGTAAATGGTTTGTTGTTTTAAACTTCTGAACTCAAGTTGAAAAGCAAATCTGAAGCTGCACCAAAAATAACAATAATTTAGAAATGTCATAACCTTTGCACCCGCCTATTGATCTATCCCAGTCTCCGCCTCCTTGCGAAATGTCGACAAACAAACAATCAGTTTTACCCGGCAACGGGGAAAATGGTGGCTTGGGAACGAAGGTGTGTCAAGAATTGCTCCGTTCTGATTGGTCAGTTAAGCCGTCACGGTGCACCACGAGCCATAACACTGGCATATCAGTAAGGCAATCAAAAACTGTATATAAAGCCGAGACCGAGAGAGGCCTAAATGCTGATGCAGTGGAATGCAAGTTGAATGAAAAAATCAGAAAACAAATACATCTAATGACTCGATAAGTGCATTAAATATATAAATTTGAAGCCTCTGAATCAAAATTCACATTTGCACCCAGTGACAGTTGACATTTGAAATCTGATTGGATTACATGGCTTTGGATAGTAATGCCTCTGATTGGCATGTAGGTTTACTCGGGTCCACCAAAGTGGAAAAGCATGCCCGTAAGAGAAATAACATTTTTCAAAATTACACGTCCGTAATGTACTAATTGACCTCTTCCAGTGCACTTTGGAATATAAAAATAATACTGGTGAACGACTTATTATTCCGTGAAATTTCAAAGAGTGATCTCCGGAATAAGATAAAAACCATAGAAAAGCACTCTGCGCTGGTATACACAGAGTAATGAAAACTGCATGAAATTTGTCTTCTGTCAAAGAATTTTGTAAAGAGGAGTATGGCAAATGCAGGCCAGACTTAAAGTGGGACTTGCAGGCTAATTCTTTATCTCTGTGATTTCTTGGGCAAATTAGTTAGAAACACAGCATACAGCGACGATGTAAATATGAAGTAGGTTAAAAATTGCCAAATGTTTTTAAGAATGAGTTTTGTAGCGAAAATGAACAGCCACAAATCACTGAACATTCCAGTAAGTATTGTGACATGGTGTTGGGAATAGCACGGCATGATGCGGGCTATATCACTGAGCCCCAAGGTACGTCATTAGAGCAAAGGTCACCCATTTGCAGAATTTTTTGTTTTCACATTTACAAATTGTCAGTGAATACAACTGCACTTTGTTTAGTACAGATTATGTTAAAGTAGAATTTTTTGTTTAGTTCCTGCTATGCATCAGAATAGGATAAGACTTGGATAATTGTCTATGCTCATGAGCTTATCAAATGAAAATCAATTATTAATCTTACAGGTTCTACACATTTTACTGCAATTAATACTGAATTTGAAAAGTCAACAGTGACAGTACCTCACAAGAATATGACATACATTGTTTAGGGTAACAAATGCTGCAATTTACAAGCAACACAGTTTACACTACAGTATTTTGGGTGAATGGGCTTGTATTGCAAACAATAAGGGGCTGCTATTTACCTCAAAGTCAAATTGCCAAAGCAACACTTGGCAGAGCAAAACACTCATTTCAGTTGGCAACACCCAAAACCAACCCCTCCTTAATGAGAGTCTCCACAGGGAAAAGAAATGAATTTTAATGTGGCCTTCAATGAATCTTCACCTAAAGTGAAGGACAAACATTCAAGATAGCTATCTGTGTCCAATCCTCAGTCTATAATGACCTAGATGTCTCACAGACTCCAGAAAGATAACACTACATGATGTTTGAGAGAAATAGACAAAGAGAAGAAATAGCGAATATTAGGAATTTTTAATAAAAAGTGGGAATGTGTGAACGCCTCTTAACAAGCTCCAACCTGGAGTAAAATAAAGAATTTCTTTAATTGTCACCTACTTTTTAAACAATGTATAGGGACATATTAAAGCAAGGGGACGAAACACTCATTCTGTGCAATATTCCACACTTTCAGTACGTTATAACGTACATCCAGGGTATATAAAGTTAAGCTCGTGTAATGTAATTCCCTCCAAATGTGACCCTCGTCTTTTTGAATGGAATTTGAAAGATTGAACGAGGATATTAGCCAAGGTACTGATATTACCCATTGACGAATATTGTGCGGTATGAGTCATTTGCGAGGCATCACTGTTTTGGTACTACAAGTTTAAAAATAAAATAAATAAATATCAACCTGTTCCCGGTAAGAACAAAAAACAAGCAGACAGGAGTACTAAAAATGAAATTACGAAAACCAGTATGAAACATATTTAAAACCACCGTTCCTTTGGGAAGTGGCCCTTGGTCAAGATAAACACAAATTAACTTTTTTAGTCATTTTGAAATATTCAAATGTTACAAGTTAAAACTACTCACCACAGCTACAGGTTGTAACTCTGTGCAAATGCCAGAGGAAACTTATTTGGGTGTAACAACCACCATTGTTGAGACAGTACTGCTACTATTACCTTTCCACTTCATTAGCTCAGATCTACATCAATACAAAGAGCGTGCTGAATAGGCATCATAAAAGTTGCCTGGAATCTGAGGGGTGACCAGTGTAAGTGAGAAATTGACCTATTGCCAGGATTTTGAGTGGTGGCACAACTGACCATTTAGAACGCAGCATTATTGACGCACCTTCGTTTCCAAGCCGCCATTTTACCCAACAAACAACATGTTGCCGTTGTTAGTCAACATTACGTAAGGGGGCGGAGTTTCTGATAGGTCAATTCTCCACATGAAGACATCTTGATTAAAATGAACGAAAGATGCCACATTATTTTCCTGTGGAATCCATTGCCCAAGCTGATATTAGTGGAATGGACGAACTTTGTGCCCAACAAGCTTTGGCACAAAGGGTGCGAGCAGTGGGTCACATGACATTTGAATGGCCTAGATTAGAACTGAAACCATTCTTCAGCAACTGACACAGGAGTATGAGTCTACCAATAATTTTTACCCTCCTCAGAGCTGTATGAACTATTCGAAATGATAAAATGGAGAAATCAGCTTTTATGAAATGTACTGAATCCACCAGTTATCAGAAATTAGAATAAACGGGTTTGAATAATTGATAAAGTATTAATGAAGTACACCATTGATAACATGGTTTTAACGATGAAGTGGCCAATGCCGTTGCTTTGACAATGTAGGGTCACCTGGGCAGAGGATATACTAATAGCCCGCCCAGTGTTTCCACAAAGTACAGCATTAACTCCAGATGTGCTAGTAACAAAACCCGCAGTAAATTTCTTTTAATACTTCATTTTATTGAGACAAATAGAATGACATTCAATTAGAAGTTGGATTATGCGCACTGAATGAGCCACACCAAGTAATCAACAGGAATGGACTACAAACTGATTGAAAGTCACAGACAACAAAATAACAGTGTGAGATGAAGTGATTAAATAACAGACCTCATCATTCATCCAAGTGAAGTGCTGACATGGCAAAATTGTTAATGCAGTCCTTTGGAAAAAAATTCTTGTCATACAGGGTGACCAAAAACAAACCTATAAAAATTTCAATTAAACGGACAAAAATTATAGTCATTTGTTGCAATGTTGACCGCGCTTAAACCTTGGTTAAGTTTGATCTGACCACGAGATATTTTAACAAAACGAGTCAGTTTGCATCAATTTTTGTTCTTTTCACTAGAATATGGAATGATAAACAAAATTGTGTGGGTTGGTTGTTTGGATCACCCTGTACTATCCCAGGGTAGTGGAATCTGATACAGTTTTTGTCATGAAGAACCCTTGAAAAATGTCCAAATTTGACACTGGAACATACTTTTAAAATTTGTTAGGCGTCCATTTTTCAGGAGAATCTAATCTTGTCCTAATCACGAAAGAAAATAGAATCTTTTGATATTGAAAAATACAAGTTAAATATCAATGGTCCTTTCTGTTGTTACGCTTCGTTAGGGTAAAAAGTCTCCAGTATGAGACAATATCTAGAATTTCCCTTTTTTCGCGAAACATGCTCGGCAAAGAAATAAGACAAGAATCGGGGGGGGAGGGGGTAAGCGGACTTGAGCCAGTCGTCAAATCAAGAAGAAAAGTTCGAACCACGGCATAAATATGTGATAAAACGTCACAAAACAGCGATGTTTCAGTTCATTCTTAAACGACCCCTTAACCAACTTTGTGGTGGAAAAAAAATTATTTTACATGCAAGATGTCCAGATTATATCCTATTATAATATCGCCTACACTATCGCCCTGCGTCATGGTCGGTGCCGCTGTTTGCGCGCAATGTTCCGGCAGGCAATCTTGACTTGGAATAGGACGTCAAGTAATATAACGGCTTCTTTCAATATGCGTCTCGTTTTTAATGGCCAAAGATAGCGTCGGGATTCAGCACACACGTAGGGCCTACGTATGAGTAACCTGTCAATCACGTGTTGGTGTCAAGGTAACATGCACTCAGTGTGGGAACTTACGCATGTGCACCACTACAAAGTTACACATCAAAAGAGAACAGCGACAGTCATAAGTAACAGAAACCGGGGTGACACTGTACTTTTAAGCTGTTGCTAGGAAAGACCCAGTGCTTTACGATATTCCTCCGTTCCAGTGTCCCCCAAAATTGCGATGTCAAGTCTACTTCGACATTTTTCGGCTCGATGTTCCCGAGTGTGCCATGCCCGGGCCCTTAGCTAGCTGCGTGCACCTCCTTCCAACTATCGCCAATTTTCAGTCAGTCTGCGTCGTAGATCTTTCAGGCTCAAATGGTAAGAATTTTGTTCAGGCTGAAACTGGCCAATGTAGAAACAAAATTATTCTGGATGGCTAAAAAGGGAATATAGAAGCGATAATTCACACAGTCAGGCGGGGGTTGATGCAAGATGTAGTAAAGAACATCCAGCAACATTAATTAAATATATATTTTATCTGATGCTCTGCAGACGGAAACTCAGCGCGGCAGCCAGCGTCGCTGAAAGCGGAGGTATTGACGCTGGCGGGGTTCTTATACTTTGCAAACATGGGAAGAAAATAAAACGACAAAAACGTTGATGTATTATATTTTGAAGTAAGTCCATGACCCGGGACAATAATTCGTTACTTGTATTGTAATTCACATTGCCAAACCGCCGTCCCGGAGGCCCAGCGTCGTTGCGCTCTTTGTGATCATCATCTGTATCTAAAAGTCGAGAATCGCACGTTTCTTAACACTGGGCGCTAAATCTTCAATCTTAAAAAGTCAGGGATAGGCGCTTAACCGAAAGGTGGGCGCTTAACTGGAAATCTTCAAAAATCACAGACTGGGGCAGTTAACCGAGCAGTGTGCGGTTAAATCGAAAATCCACCTTAAGTAGGGGATGGGCAGTTAACTTAGCATGGGCGTTAACCCGAACGTTTACGGTAAATACAGATGTGCAAGTCTATTAAGTAATCAACTCGTTCTTGGATTCCGTGACCTACCAGTCCTCAGGTAGCGGTACATCGTGACGTGGGCATAATCTTGGCAGTATATTAACCTGTCACAAAACAGATTAGTGTGTTAATGAGTTTAGGCCACCTTAGCATGTAAAACCCATACGCGATTACAACTTAGGCTTGGAATTCCAGGCAGATTGGACGTCTGATCTGCCAAACCAAAAAATAAACTCACATGCGCCAGACATTTCATCAGCATTGTGAATCATCCCATCAGAAATCAAACATCTCATAAAAACTCTACGTTGGCACACAGTGTTTGTCAAATCACAAATTTTCAAATTGAGAAATTTTCATTTCTGATAAGTTTTACTGAAGGGTCTACCACAGAAAAGTGATGGCTTTGTGTTTCTTGATTAGAAATAAGGCAATTTTTTACTTCATAAAACAAATGTTACTTCAGACATCATTAAAATCCACACTTTCTAGTAACCAAATGTTATTTGGTTAAAAATGGCAAGCGTGACTTGGTGCGTTAGTGTTAGAGCCCTTTGGTACTGAGTTTAATTCCCTACTAAAGGTACGTCAGCGTAAACAGAAAAATTAATCGAGCATTCCCATGAGCTTTGGTACATAACCAACATCAAAGTTATTGCTAAGTGATAACAGAATCTATGAACTTATTGCACATAACAAGTATTGTCTAATTTTTTAAACATGAAGTTAATTACATATTTGGAGGATAACACCTGGGCCCGGGTTCTAATCTTTTTACTCGAAATGGAACTCGAAATTACGTTTCAAATTGGCATTTTCTACTCTACTTTTGTGTGAACTCAAGATATGTGCCTATTATTCTATGATCAAAGTACATAATGACTTAGGTGGATGATTTTTTAGTCCTAGTTTGCAGTTGATAAACCCAACATTAAGGCTAAAAGTTCGAGTCTGAACTCGAAATTTCGAGTTTTTACTCGAGTTTGTAGCACGAATATAAGGACCATCAAATGCACACTTGGACTAGAAACTCAGATGCGAAACTATAATGTATTCGAGCACAGTCTAATTACCACTTATCTTGAGTTTGCACAAAAGTAGCAAAGAAATTGCCAAAAATAATTTCAAGTTCGTTTCGAATACAAAGATTAGAACAGGATGCCATGAAAAGAAATGCTTAAGGTAGTCAAAGTGATGAATTTCTGCACAAAACATTTACACAGTTTTCATGTCAACAAAACATATGTCATTGTTGATAGCGACATCTGGCAACAGCTCTGACGACACCAAAATTAATAAATGCCACTGAAGAGACCCATCAACACTCCATTGATAAATCCACCTGTTTATAATGAATTGAACTTGTGATTTCAACTTCAGTATAAGATGGGATTTAAGAATTATCCGTCTGACTCTCCGGGGCTTAAACACGAAAGTGTCAACGATAGCGGAAAACTGTCGTTAGTATTCCACATAAACAGAACTATAAGACCATCATTAAAATATTCTGTTTTTTCCTCAAGTGAGTAAAAATTCTGTTTTTAAAATTGAAAAAATAGCTCTTTCGTCAGTTGCATGAAATAAAATATTTTGAGTCACACATATTTATAGTTGGCATTACACAGGGAAACAGATCTTACTTTAACTTAGGGCTTATGGAAATTTGTTCTTATTGTCAGAGAAGACAACTAATTTGTATTAAAGTTAGATATAAGAAGAAAATGTCTGCATTTTAGTACAGGCAATTGCATTAAGGGAAACTAATAAAAACCTGTGTTCAATAGAGTCTCACCTTGTTTTGTACGTGAGGACAAATCATGCAAAATCATGCAATTATAAAGCGTGAGTCTGCGAAAGGTGTGAATGGTGATAATAACAGCTCTAATGTTAACACCTGTCAAGTGCAGTGCCCGATTAATACTTAGGCTATACGCTATATGTTCATCTGAGGGGAAATGTGCTGTACATTCTAAGACGGGAATTTTTTCGGATGAGGGAAAAATCTATATCCAGCTGCTATCGCCACCAGTTTTACTGGTCGTCACCAATACCACATCCCCCTGGCCACCAATTTTACTGGTCGTCACCAATACCACACCCCCCTGGCCCTGCCTAAAGTAGCCAAATTAACTCGTCGCCTTATATACTGAGCAGACTACGCAACAGGCCATGCGGCTTTTCCTTGGAATTGGACTAGCCTTCAGGGATGTCAGGTAGTGAACCTGGCACTGCTATGAATGACTTTCTTGGCTCAATACTATGTGATCACCCCTGCAATTGTAATTAATTATGCCTGATTCTGTTCTCCACATTGAGGCTGCAAACACTGGAAGTGGAAAGGCGTAACTGTGAAGTGAGGATTTTCGCAGCCTTTAAAGTCATCCGAGTCCGACGATCTGTGTGAGTTAAAAGTGATTGTAATTGTGAGGGAAATTCTTTTAATAATTGGAGAGAAATTTTGGGTTTCACGAGAGGCAAAGTGCATAGAGGGCTCTGTATACAGAACTGTTTGTAAGTGTATCTCTGAAGTATTATTATTTTGTTAGAAACTGTACTTTCGGCCTAAATGGCCTTAAAACTTTGAAATAAATAACAATTAGTCCGGACGTTGAATTAAAAATCTTGAGTTTGTGTGGTCATTTACTGGCTAATCTGTAGCCACTGGGGTCTACAATAATTCTGTGGTTGCAGGAATTGGCGGCGAGAGAATCTTTCGCCAACAAGAAAACTTCCACCTTGTCATACCGGACTTGTCGACACTTAAGTTTAACTACCGCATTTTGTTTAACTACAGCATTTTATCAGGTAACTTGAAGACTTTTTTGAAAATCCACGAAATTTTGGGTTACTTAAAACTTCTCAGCTTATTGTAGTCATTTTAGACGACAAATATGTGGCAAATCGTTATCATCCATTTTCGGGCCTTTTGATTTTCAATGGTTTTGGCAATAATTAAATCAACTAAATTTCTTTAGCCTAAGGTAAATATGTAAAAATGCGCACTTATTTTCATAATCTATGACAGAGAGCAAAAAGTGTCTTAGATTTTTATTTATCATCAAGCATCAGCTACCCATAAAAACTCGGAAATTGTTAAATAGAGACTGGATGGCTGGTATTTTCATTATTTGAGGGTGAATCAAACCTTTTTCACAAATCATTGATGTTAAAATGAGAGAGTCCCAGTTATTTTGACTGATGTACGCGCATGCAGTTTCAATTCGTTTTAGTTACTTAGTTTCGTATTATTACATCTAGTTGTTTAATGCCCATTATAGATCCTCAAAATAAAAGACTTCTATGTTGTTGCTATTGTCAAATTTTTTATAAATATCTTCATAATTCTCTATCTTCATTTTTCAACGCATTCAATTTAAAATCCTTGGGTCTGTTCATGAACATAACACTTAGGCAACATCTTCTACAAACTCTTCATTGCATTAAATCATTTGCAGAAGATTCAATTGGGAATGCCTTACCTCATATAATTAAAGAACATACCTTAAGTGTTTCTCAAAAAAATTTTACCCATTCATTTTATTCTGTTATAAATTATATTAAAAACGTTTGTTTTGAAAGTTATGAACTTGAGTGCACTTGTTTCCAACTGCTTTGTGCGTAACTATTTTCCGTTAGCTCTCCTAGTATTTTTACATGTAGTTTTAACTTGCATTATCACCTAATTTTATAATTCTGATTTAGCTGAAATGTTGTTGTTTTTCTCTGGTGACTCCGTGGTCAGCGTTCACGGAGTCTCCATAGGCTTTGTGTTAATTGTATCTTTGTCTTAACGTGAATAAAGTGTATTACTACAACTGCTACTGCTACTTCACTGACAAGGTTAGTATCGATGATCTCATCACTAGTTACAAATAAGCGCATGTATTTCAACTTCACATAGTGTTATTGTTCTTTTGATGCAAGGCAACAACCTTGTTAAACATGTGATAGAAGCAACAGGAGTTCACCAACTCAAGTTTACATCAAGACTGACTAACACAAGCAAAAAAACAATTCAAAACCATACAACTCCTAATCAGTAACTTCCACTGCATGCAATATCCACAAAAACATTGTACTTCATGTGCGGGGAATTTTTGCTCTCAAATATGTTGTACTTCCGGTGGACGAAGCCCTCCGGTTTACAAGTTTTCTAAACAAAAGATTGCAGTTAGGACCTTGTGACTGCAAAGCGGGGCCCAGCATGTTGTGAGGTGAGCCCTAGTATGCTGTAGCTCAGTTGATGATCTGGAAAGCGTAAAAGTATACAAAAATTTCCAGGTTGACATCTGCACCCAGAGCACTCAAATGAAAGTGACTTGAGAAGCAACACAAGGCAAACTCAAATAAAAAGTTAAAGGTGAGGTCGACAACAAAACCAAAAACATAAAAAACCACGCCCTCGCTGTATATTACTTACAGTTAATGATAAACCATCAAAAGGGCATTGAGGAGCCAGTTAATGAGGTTATGAAATCAGATAACCTCAAAGAACTCGAGAATGGTAATAGGCAGCGAGAAACCAATAATGAATGCAGATAGTTCATGAAGAGATCTATCATGGAGTTAGAGCTCCACAAACAAAATTCAAAAAATGGCTGTCAAAGCGACATCTAGCTTCAAAAGTCATCGAGTTTCATTGACTAGATAAACAATGTACATAAATTTCATGTCGATGCGTTCTCAAGCACAAATGTCATAGGTCAACAAAGTGCAGAATTAAGTCAACAAACGAACAGTCAACTGAAAGTGCTCCGAGGAGCGAAACTTGGCGAAATTAACCAAAAAGATGACGATAAAGATGATGACGAAGATGACGAATATGACGACGATGGTGGTGAGGATGAACAAAAGAAGTAATAATAACATACACATGACGAACGTAGCAGTACGAAATCAGTAAGAAAAAGGCTATAGTCTTGAGCGACACTTGGCGAAATTAACGGAAAAGACAACGACGGAGATGATAACGAAGATGATGACGATGATGACGAATATGATGATGGTGGTGGCGATGATGAACAACATCACAACATTCATATGACGAACTTAGATGTCATAAATCAATAAGAAATAGGCTACAGTCTAGTTCAATAGAAGATAAACCAACATCAATGCAGCAAGAGCGCTCAACAAAGGAACAGCGTTATCAGAAAATCTCAAATAACTCAAAAAGTAGACGTCCTAGCAAAAAATGGAAAACATCTTCTGAAAGCCCATTCAAAATTCTATCTAAACTGATGGTATCGCCTAATTCCGTAAATTTTTCGAAAAAAAATGAAATTTTGCATTTTTTAAAAAGAAATTCAAAGTCAAGTAACTCGAAAACGGTAAGTCTGAGAAAAAATTGAAAGAATATACTTCAAAGAATCCACATGAAAAAATCACATCTTTTTCTCTTCCCGTTTAAAATCGCACTCCAGCACGACTGAAAATGGGTCAACATGCGCCAGATTCGCCATCTTGAAAGCAACTTCTGGTTTTTCGGCTTTGTATAATAGCATGTTATAAGAAACTAATACCTGTAAAAATTCGAAGGAATTGGTCTTATAATGTGCCCTCTACAGGAGAAAACGTTTTTAGGCCAAAATCGAGGTGCGCATACGCGAGCGCCAATATTTCTGCCATCTTTAACCGGAAGTAAACAATTTCCGGTATACTTGTAGAAAACTTCCGGTCCACTTACTATGCCGATTCTTAGCCTTTTACGTAAAAAATTGTAGCCTCCAGAAGAATTTGAACCTTTAAATGAAAGCAAAATGGCCACCACAGCCGCCATCTTGGATTCGATTTTGACGAAAAACAATAGGCTTCCAGTACTTCCGGAAGTACGTGTTATGTGTAAATTTCGTGATGATCGGACGAAAATTGCGACCTGTATCGTGCGAACAAATAAAAAAAACAAACTTAGGGGAAGAGCAACATACATGGCGAAATTTATTTCGCCAAGTAACAAGCACTAAATTTTGAATATTTCAACAACAGTAAATGGAAGTGAGAAACTCATTTTAACATGCTTGAAACAATCCATCCACATACCAAATTTCAGACACATACGTCAAAAAACGCACAAAAAGTCAATCAATAAGAGAGCAGTCATCAGAAAATCCAGAATAATTCGGAAACTGTAAGTCTTGGAAAAAAAAAACATTACAGATAGCTTTGAAATGATCTATGCACAAACAATCAGAAAAATCTCCAGAAACAGCAGAGCTACACCTCTGCAAAACAAAGTAGTGAAACATGGCCGCCACAACGCCATCTTGCTTCCGATTTCACCCAAAAGCAGTAGGATTCTAGCCATACACAAGACATGTTGCGTGTAAATTGCATCCCATCGGATGAGAAATGCTACAAGTAGCATGAGAACAACAAACAAGTTTTATAACATAGCAAGACTTGGAGAAATTTCATTTCACCAAGTAAAAATGTGTCCACCCACCCAGCAGTCAGGAATTTCATCGACATTTCGCCACAAGCAGATGCTCTCGCCTGACTACACAGAACGAATGACCCTCAATTGCACTCCCACTATGTCTCGTGCGCTCACGCTGATTTTCTGAACTTCTGGGCATGCACATTCAGAATGGGAAAGGACTGTATTTAGTTGCTACATATGTTTGCATGAAGGATGAAAAGGCACAGATAGTTCTAAGTTGTAGTTTCACTACAAGATATGAAAAAGATTTTTCCCTAACAACAACTTTGTCACTAACAGATTAATCCAAGATATACCTTTTATTAAATTTTAGGCAACAGTAGAATTTCAGTAATTTAAAATCAACAACATTTTGTAACACCACAGAACACTACAAGCAATCCAGGCATTTGGCTATCTCTGTCAAAAATGAAACCGAACATTTCTCACCGTGGCCCTGAATTGAAAGCATCATACAAAACCCGCAACACAGGTGAATGAGTACCAGAAGACATTCAAAACATTCTGAAAATGGCAAAGAAAGACTGTACTTGGAAAGTTTTGAAAATAACAAGTACAGCAAGTTGTGAGATCCAATTAAATAGGTGAAAGCTAGAAGAAATGAACAACTTACCTTCCCATAGTTCCAGAATGTGCTTGTCCACTTCAGCCATGGTTGACAGTGTCACAGTAAACCTGACAAGCAATGGTAATTAACACACGTAAGTGTCAGGCTGGAAGAACATTGACTAATGCATCATAAGAAGAACGTTAACGAATAGCCTTTAACTATCTAAGGTAAATCCGCCGTGAGATGGCATATGCAAATGAGTTCGACATATTTTCAACTGGGCAGCACTGGATGAACGCCATGACGTTGAAAGAAAATACGTGAACTTATGATGCATGACTTGCAGTTTACTAAGTGGCCTGAGAGGTCAGCTGGCTTTAATAGCATTGGTCAATTTAAGGTTATGGAGGACACTAGAAAAATGTCCAAACTTGGCAAACTTCAGAGAACAATATCTCAGAAACAGCTAATTGGATTCGTACGAAACTTTCAGATACCTGGTTTATGCACTGTTATCCAAAACACTATCAGGGTTTCCTTTAAAATGAACTTTTGCACGATTGGCTATAAACATTATGATTACCGATCCTGGATCACATAGACAAGTCTATCAATATCATCAAAACTATAAATTTTAACTCACTAAACATGTACTTGTTCTGAAAGCATAAAGCTTGTAAAATTCGACTATTAATTTCAAAGCTATCTCCCAATACTTAGATCACATATCAGGTCTTTTCACTAAAAATTAGTAAAAAATGAACATTCAGAGCAAAACAGCCATAACAATAACAGCGACATGACCACATTCCATATGATTTAAATGTCCAAGATAAAAATCTCACAAACACTGCTACAGATTCCTACATCATCACTTTGTTTTATGCAAGTGCTAGTAATTTTGATAAGCGCCCCCTGTTGCAAAGTGGGGCATTTTATCAATTCCTGATATGGTTTTGGGCAATAGTGCATAACTATAGATTATTACATGGCGAAGTTGTTATCCCCCGTTATCTAGAGCCCGAGTGGATTTTGGAGAATTATTGCCTGAGGGGCATTAGCCCCGAGGGTGATAATTCTCCAAAATCCACGAGGGATCTAGATAAGGGGGATAACGACTGAGAACATGTAATAATCTATTTATACCACATACTAAACGAAAAACATTGCAATGAATGGATTTACCTTTTCTGACTCTCCACGGCTTTGTAACTACTTTCTAGGTCAGAGGCCCGGGGTCGGAGGTCGTGACCTTTTAAGAAAAGCCGGGCTATTTTTGTCAAATAATGCTTTTACTCAAAACCAATTGAAAACTTAAATATAATAGAAATAAATTGAATTTATAAATTAAGGTTTTCCAACTATTATAGCTTAAAACACGTTTTTTTCACGCTAAGCTTCAACCGGGAAATTATCGTCTGCTAAAGTAGGTTACCACTGGTAACTGAATATAATTCTCAAGTCAAAGATCCTGACGACTGATACCCGCATTCAAACTGGAGATCGGTGATTTACAAGTAAGCGGACATGAGAGAAAAATTTCACTGAATTAAGATATCATTTTTATGGAAATTATGTGTCTTATTTTTCGTAGCGTATAAGTACAGTACAATGCGGTTTGTTGAACATGTGATTATTGCGCGTGCTCATTTAAGTATTCTATTTTCACTCTTGATGACGTCAGTCGATGCATGGTGTAGTGGTTAGGTCAGCGACCAGCAATTCCAGGGTCCCAGGTTCGACTCCGTCCTCGGTTTCCCGCAAAATCGTTATCTCACTAGTGAGAAAACTTTATGGGTTATCACACGGTTGTATCTGCCATTTGACGCTAATATTGTGGTATGAAGCATAGTATTTGGAAGTTTCAAATGAATTTGATCAGCCATTTCTGAAGCCAAATTTGGACAATTTTCTAAGGTCCTGAATAACCTTAATTGAACTGATGGCAAAGATGACAAACGAATGAAGCCATCATTGAAACACAAGTTGCATAGATGAACCACAATAAAACGAAATTAAATGTGCACCAACAGAAGGCTATAAATGTAACAAAAATGACATGTGCCCTAATCAGACTATTGAGCTTGGAACTGAGGATAAATCTTTACTAAAGAAGACTGAACTAGGTGAAGTGGAATTCTTCAGTTGGGACAGTTTAATTATTATGCTCAAAGCATTGCATATGTTACCACTGATTGGCTACAATTGGCTACAAATGGGGGCCAGGAGATTAAGTAAATGATTAGTATTGTGCTGGGACACAAGGTGGAGCTACAAGTGGGTGCTTGCAGACCTTGAGTTTAAAAAAAGGAAATGATTTCATAGTAGTGTTAAATCAAACAACTGAATCAGATGTACATATACATATTATACATAACAGATATAGTGCATTATAACAATCTCAAATGGATGTTACTACTTTTATGGCCGAAAAACACATTTTTACGATTATTGGTGGACAGGATAGACATCTTGAAGTTTACAGGTTTGACAAGAGCTGTAAAATAATAATATTCGTAGTTTTTTTGACAATGTATGCCACTATCTGGCAGACATTTGCTAAATTCAAGGCTATTGACTTTACCAGTATATGCCACACATAGAGTGGGATTTAGTCCTGTTTCGAAATTCTTGTTAGTAACTGAAATCAAGTCGTATCAGGGTGAAGACTGTTATGAGACCAATTTCATGAGCAATTTTAATGAAAGAATTCATCAGTCATCACCACTCTCTTAAACATGGGTCAGCAACCAATGGCAATTCTGTACAGGCCGCAACCACATGCTAAACGTACCGCCCACCCTCAGTTTACACACACGAGACTTTACAAGTGCTTACGACTTCTTCAAAAAGTACACAACTCAACTATTTTTGAGTATAATAACATCTTACACATTTCGGACAAAAATAATTGTCAAAATTACCTTTTTCTTTTTCAAGGTTTTATATTTCAGTTGTGATTGGGCTCACAATTTTTCATTGTATTTTCTGATGATAGCTATGGTACACAGCACGAACATGGTATAGCATTAATACATCTCTTTTACGAAAACAAGAGCAATGCAAAGCCTTGAAATGTGCATAGAATTTCACCCCAAATGGTGTTTTAGAGTGTTCATTAATATCATAAAAATGGCACTATGACAGACCTGTCTGAAAATTAGAAGGTAGTTCCTCGCCTGCCTAACACAAAACTATTTGCTACATTTTATGAAAATCCGTACAGGAGCTAAAAGGATACCGAGGCAAAAGTAAAAAAACCCTTTCCACTAAGGAGGCAGAGAGATTGGATCTGTGTCCATCTGTTGTCCACTTAAGTGGAATACAGTTGGCAAATTTCACAAAGGCCCAGTACCAGGTTTAGGGGATAACAGCAGATGTAGAAAGGCCACTAGGAGGCACTCCAAAAGTTGGACCCACACTGTCTGATATGCTGTCAATTTTTGTGATGATCACCTAAGCAGTTTGGCAGAGACTGATGACAAAAACTAGACTCAAAAATAATAAAAACTGTCGCTAGATAGAATCAAATTTGTCAAATTGAAAGGGGCTGTCACCTCAACAAACCAAACTTCATGAAAAAGTATCATGGAACTCTGACGATACAGAACCAAATACAAAAACTAAAATTGGCACTAGGGGGCACAGCAGTAGTCAGATCCATTGAAAAGCCGTGGTCAGCCGTTGTCACATTCCTAGGTAAGCACTTGCCACATTTTCAGAACAATCCTGCACACAGTAAGAAGATACAGTGGCAGACACAAAAAACAGAATTTAACAATTAGGGGGCGCCACACCAGTCAAAGCTGTCTGAAAATCAACGTCAACCACGGTTTCCTAAAAATGAACATGTCTGTCAAGTTTCATAAAAATCCTTTAAGTGGTTGAGAGAAATAAAGAGGTGGACTCAAAAATAACTAAAATGGCCACTAGGTGGTGCAAAATATGTTGCATCAATCCAAAAAGGGAAAAGAATAGCACAATGTATTCTCAATTGCTGAGTCATGAAATCAACAGGTGAACTCCAAAGATACAGAGCCAACGATAAAAAGAAAAAGTAACAATTAAAATTGCCAATAAGAGGCACGGCAATATTTGGATCAGTGACATTCGCATCTGTCATTAGCTGCATAAGAATCCATCTGCCAAATTTCACAAAGCTTCTTCAAAGAGTTGGTGGAGACACTAAGCCCAAAATCCTCATTCAGGGGCGAAACAGTAGTCCACCTGTCTGCAGGACCTTTCCTACTGACGTCAATGCATCGATGGTTTGGGGAGTTGCGGTCAGTATGAACTCNAGATACAGTGGCAGACACAAAAAACAAAATTTAACAATTAGGGGGCGCCACACCAGTCAAAGTTGTCTGAAAATCAACGTCAACCACGGTTTCCTAAAAATGAACATGTCTGTCAAGTTTCATAAAAATCCTTTAAGTGGTTGAGGGAAATAAAGAGGTGGACTCAAAAATAACTAAAATGGCCCGGCCACTAGGTGGTGCAAAATATGTTGCATCAATCCAAAAAGGGAAAAGAATAGCACAATGTATTCTCAATTGCTGAGTCATGAAATCAACAGGTGAACTCCAAAGATACAGAGCCAACGATAAAAAGAAAAAGTAACAATTAAAATTGCCAATAAGAGGCACGGCAATATTTGGATCAGTGACATTCGCATCTGTCATTAGCTGCATAAGAATCCATCTGCCAAATTTCACAAAGCTTCTTCAAAGAGTTGGTGGAGACACTAAGCCCAAAATCCTCATTCAGGGGCGAAACAGTAGTCCACCTGTCTGCAGGACCTTTCCTACTGACGTCAATGCATCGATGGTTTGGGGAGTTGCGGTCAGTATGAACTCTTAACTCCGGTCCTGGATCGCAGTTAACAGCTCCAGTTAACATTGCAGTTAACAGGTGGATTAAATAGCGCAGCGTCGACGCTGCGGTGTAGTATGAACGCTTAACTTCGGTTCAATCGAAGTTATCGCCAGGTGCCACTGTTATCGTCAACAGTTACAGGGTAGTGTCGTCACTTAATAGCTGCTTATATTTTGGTCTAATAACAACTAATTGATTTAAAAATAGGTTTAGTGTCATTTAGCACATGTAAAGGTTCACAAATAGTGTCATTGAAAAATATCTTAGTGTGCGGCGCTACCTTGCGATAACTTCGATGACGACAGCAACACCGTTTACTTCGATGTTCATTAACTACCGAAGCCAGAATAAACGGTCTAGTTAACTGCTCTGTTTACATCCACGCTCCCTGACAGACCGGAGTTAAGTCAATATGAAAGGGCCTTAAAAATCAACATGTGGTCTTCTCATCAGGAACAATACTGTCATCAGTAAATTTTCATAATGATCCTTTGAGTGGTTTGGCAGATAGAATGGCGGACACCAGAACACAGACTCAAAAGTAACAAAATGGCCGCAAAGTGGCATGTAATATGTCAAATCCATTCGGAAATGGAATGGCATCGTCATCTCCTTTAAAGAGAAAGTGGACGCTGAGACAGAGATGACTGCAATGTGCACTCACATATATGTATATATGGGTGCACAAAAATCAGGAAATAAAATTTCATGTCCACCATATTATGTCCTGAACTGTTGTGGTGGTACCCGAACAATCAGTTTCACCAGAACTGTGCTTTATTCACACAGGAAAATATTAATTATCTCCTTTACTGAAGGAGACATGAAACGATTCACTGAGCTCATGTGGATTCTATTATCAAACTCAATTAGCTATGAAATGTTATCTCATTGATCACACTCGTATGCTAAAAAGGCAAAAACGTTCACTTGAGCAGAACATTGCAGTTCAATAGTACGCCTAGTATTTGTATCCCAGGGTTCTCAAAAATTTTGTTTTCATACGCCCATGCTCAGCTTGACGCCCACTCTCTCATTATATAGTTGTCCTAAAATGGCCAAGTACAGTATCCAAATTGCCACATGGCCATAGATAGCCATAACACCAGTTGTAACAAATTTACCAGGCAAGAATAAAAGTATGCACCCTAGCTTGGCACAGACAATGAAGCCTTTCACAAGAGTAACTTGTGTTTCGCAGCGTTTAATGACTGTTGTGGTCATTATTTTTGATTTAAATAAATTGCTTTTTGCACTCATAAACTGGTCATGAAGAATCACATGACAACAAATTACTTGGAAACTTCAGACGTGTACACTCACCATTTGCTTAACATTTCATGAAATGTACAATTTAATTCTTTTTTTAATTTTCACATTTTTATGTATTTTAGTCTTTGCCTAATACAACTTTGCAAAAAATTTTGGGGTCACCAAATTAGATACTCCTTTACATACATGCAAACAAACCTGCGACAAAAAATATGAAATTTATACGATTACTGAAAATCCCCCTCTAAATAAATGGTTGAAATCTTTTTGAAAAGAGATTAATTTCATAGTACGATGACAGTTGTTGTGGTTATAACAGTTTAATGATTTCCTTTTCTCGTTATAAGAACAGTCACGTTTTCCTGGATTTTGAATACCTAAAATTTTAGTGTCTTGCCTTCTACACAAAAAGTTAGCCCTTAAATTTCTTATACATTTCATTTTGATGCCACTTGCTTTTTTATAAAATTTAATAAGAGAGAAAAAACAAGTAATCAAGGGTTTTAGCAACACTGTTCAACAACCTACATAAGAATGTGAACTTAGACCTTCTCAAAAGTGTGCCAAGTTTAAGACCACGGTTACCCTGCTGCATTTCACCTATTATAATTATATGCTAAAATTTAATTTGTTGAAAACCTTAAGTTTCACGTGTCTGTCATATCCTAAGCTAAGTGAAAATTGCCATAGCAACTGGTCATGACACTTGAACAATAAATGCCAAGAGGTCAATGCACTAAAACCAACCATTTGAGCACCTCATTTATAATTTCAATGAATTTACTGCGAAATTCTGAGGTAAAAAAATGATTTTTGATTTAACTAGCTAGCATATTTGACAAGCTTCAACATGCCCAATATCAAATAATTAAAGCTTAATCAAAATCAGTTTCAAAGGCCAATTACTTTGTACTCTTCCAGTAGGCAGCCACACAAACAGCTTTCATTTACCCTCATGACACTTTCAACAGATGAAAACATTCCAGAATAACTTGTCCTTAATTTGACTGAAATTTCACCTTTATCATAGTATTTTAAAATTAGGAATTATAAATTAAAGATATTTATGATAAAGTTTCCTCAATTAGAGCATAATAAGGCCAAACACTGACATTTCATTTTATGGAAAACTTTCAGTAACAATACACAGGAAGAAAACTTTACATCATGACTTGCACAATTTCTATTCAACAAAAAATGATAATTGTTCACAATGCCTGGAGCTATTGAAAAATGAAAAATGACAGTTTTGGTAATTATTTTTGTTTGAATTTCAGGAAACTTTACCATACATTTACATAAATTGTCTAGGTTATAAATAGTGAAGACTATTTAATCACAAGTTCAACAGGAATGCAGATCAGGCTAGTGCAATGCAAGGTCTCGCTACTGCTATATGTGAGGAAGTAGAAAACTGTCAGAGAAAGATGAATGAATGGCTACAGGAAATGACGAATTAATGTTAGTTATTTCAGTTGCCTGAACACTATCTCTCTACTAGAGCGGCAAAATCTCACCAAGATCTTTCACTTAAAAGCAATTGCAAAAATTGATTCTTTTCCATTTTCATGGTCTTCTAACATTTTAGAACAAATTTACAAAATATTGTCAGATGGCAGCTAAGGTATACAAAATTGAAAACTACAAAAGCATGAACTTGGTACTTAACATGTCTTTTACGAAAAAATTGAAAAAATAAAATTTCAACAATCTACCACAAACGAAATTTTACTGTTAGTATCTTTCAGGCGACTGACCAGGTTACACCCATTCATTTGAATAAACAGGGGGGATAAGCGTTAAACCGTTTTGATTCAAAGTTATAAAAATCTTTTAAATGCATTAGATATCTACAAACACCCATACGCTGCTGTCCAACCCCAAAATTTCAAAATTTTCAATTTAAGTGCCCATCCTTGGCTCAATGCCCAAGCACAAAGTATATGACTACTAGTAAGACTTCTATAAAAGTGTCTGAGATTTTGTGAGTGCCCGTCTAATCTAAGAGTTTTAGCTCCCAAAAAGTACGCAGCTCACAGACCATTCACTTACTATTGGTCAATTTCAGCAAAACTTTGTCTTATCCGCCTGGGAAAATACCCATACTCTACTGCTTTTAGACATGAAATGGTGTTTTTGGTTCATGAGCATCCAAATATTATTGTGGAAATTTACGAAAAATGGTGAAACCACTAGGAGATTAAGCATTGTGTGACCCTTGTGTGGATACTGCTTGCATTAGAAAATTTAATATATGCAACAAAAAACAGGGTCACACTGATGTTTTATTTTTACCCTTGCACATGAACTCAGATGTTAAAGTACCTTATTAGGGATTAATCCGATTGGTCGTTCAGGTAGGTGTGCACTCCAGACTTCTCAAAAATTTTATCCAAGCGCCCAGGCTCAGCTTGGCACCCACCGCGATTGGTTCCCCAATTTAAGGTTATTGACAAGTCCTTGTATTTAGCCAAATATCTGCAAAACTACAGATATTAACGTGGCAAAAGCATATACATTCTGAAAGTAGAAAAATCTATGGAATTTGAATTTTGACTTTTTACCAATCCGGCATGAATGAGTCGAGTGACCACATCCTTTTGTTAAAATTTAGCAAAAAAGAAAGGCATGCTGTCTGAGAGCAAAACAACGATATCAATAACGGCCAAATTTCATTTGATACAACTGTTCAAGAAGAAATTTCAAAAACATTTCATTGTTAGTTTTCTAAACTATTACCTCATTTTCGTTTTATGCAACTTCATATAAGTCCTATTTTTTGATAGCCCCACACACAAAGTACAGCATGATCTTAAAAAGAATTCCTAACAGCATTTTGGAAAACAGTGCACTATTATCTAAAAGTGTCATAAGAATATCGATCAGCCACTTCTGAGATATGATGTTCCAAAGTTATCCAGTTTTGGGGCCCTACATAAGCTTAAGGTAATGATAAAATACTTAACATGACCAACGCGGTGCAGAGCATTGAAATGCGCCTACAACTTCACTGAAAAAACGATGAGCATCTAGAGGTGTTTAGTATCATAAAAATGGCCATTAAATGACACAGAATATGTCAAACCGTCAGAAATTGGTAAGGTATAATCGTTTATCTAATACAAAACTATTCTGCTAAATTTCTTGAAAATATGACAAGGAACTCTAAAGATACAGAGGCAAATGTAAACAATACCACTAGGGGGCGCAGCAGTAGTCAAATCCATCCATCTGTTGTCAAGTTAATACACTTGCCAAATTGTGATCTTGCAAGAGGTTTACTAGATAAAGCCACAGATGCAAAAATATCACAAAGGTCACCACAGTAGTTGGACACATTTGAAAATCTACATCAGTTGTGCTCTTGTCAGCCAGATTTTCATTACAATGCTATGCGTGGTTTGGCAGATACAGACAACAAAAAAACAGGCTCGTAAATAATTAAAATGGCCATTACGTGGCGCAGAATACATTAAGTACAAATACAGAGGCAAATGGAACAAACCAATGCGAAGCGTTGAAAATTGCGCACATGCCTGCACCGTAACTGGTGTTGCTTCTAGGGGTGTTTAACTGTATCACAAAAAATGGTCACTAGATGGCACAAAATGCACTGAACCCATTCAAAAACTGGAAGGTGGCATCTCTCCAAACTATTTACCAATGTTCATGAAAATCCCTTAATGAACTCCAAAGATACAAAGACAAATGTAAAAAAGTGTTATTAGGAACCACAGCCGTAGTCGAATCCGTCCATCTGCTGTAAAGTTAACAGGAATGCAATTGCAAAATTTCAAAAACACCTTGTATGGGCTTAGGAGATACACCCATAGATGCGAAAGAGATGTCACTAAGGGGTACCAAAGTAGTTGAGGACCCATTTGAAAATCAATGTCAGTCATGCTCTTGTCAGTAGGAACACATCTGCCAATTTTCATAATGATCTTCTGCGTAGATACAGAAGTAGACGCCAACAGACTAAAAATAATTAAAATGGCCACCAGTTGGTGCGAAGCCACCACAAAAAGGAAAGATGCTGTCACCCTCAAATTTCATGAAAAACCAAGCGTAAAAATAAAATTGCCACTTGTAAGGGAGCAAAGACGTAGTTGGATTGCTCTTAAACTCGTCGTCATCTGTTGCCATCTCAGTAGGAACACATCTGCTAAAATTCAAAAAAGTTCTTGCAAAGGGTAAAGGAGTTACCATCATGGATGCAACTAAAAATAAAATTGCCACTAGGGGGCACAGCTATAGTCTGATCCGTCCAAATGTAGTCATTATGCGTTGTCAACTTCATAAAAATACACTTGAAAAATTTAATAGAGATCCTACAGAGGGTTTGGGAGATACAGTCAAAGATGCTAAACATGCCGCTAGGAAGTGCCACAGTTGTCTGAGACGTCCAAAAATCATCATCAGCCAACCTCTTCCTAGTAGAAACATAAACGCAAATTTTCAAAATGATCCTTAGAGGGGCACAGTGTGTTCCTCGGATCCATCAGAAAGTCGTTGTCATTAGTTATCAACTTGATATACGCTTGCCAAGTTTAATGAAGATCCTGCAGAAGGTTTAAGAGATACAGCCATGGGCGCAAAAAACTGCAAGTAGGAGGCACCACAGTAGTCAGAGTCGTCCGAAAATCATTGCCAGCCGAGCCGTCCTCTTCACAGTAGGAATATTTATATGCCAATTTTCACAATCACAGTTTCCTTGATAGAGGGGTCGACACCCAAAAACTGTCGAAAACAGAAGAAATGGCCATCAGGTGGTGCAAAGTACCTTGTATCCATCCGAAATGGGAAGGTAGCTCATCTCACTAATAGACACCTATTTGCCAAATTTTATGAAAATCCATTGAGGACCTTTGAAGATACAGAAGTAAATGTAAAAAACTAAATTGTCATTAGAGAGCACACCGGAAGTCGCATCCGTCGGAAAATTCACTCATGCTGTCCGCATCCATGAAAGGAACATACCGGTACATGCAAAATTTCATGAACACACTGTAAAGGGTTTTGGAGATAAGAGCAGTGGATGCCAGACACCAGACATGACAGATGCATATGTGGGCACATAAAAAGGACACAAGGTGTTGTGTAATATGTCAAAACTGTCTGAAAATGGAATGGCATCCTCTACTTAATGAAAATGTACAGGCATTTGCCACAAATTTCAGAAAAATCCATTAAGGGACTCCAAAGATACAGAGGCAAACGTAAAAGGCTAAAATTGCACTAGGGGGCACAGCGACAGTCGGATAAGTCTGAAATTCGTTGTCATATGTCGTCAGCTCCATAGGAACACATCTGCCTAATTTCACTAAGATCCTGAAAGAGGTTTAGGAGATACAGCAACAGTCACTAGATGCCTAGATATAGATGACAACAATATGCACCAACATAAAAATATATGAACGCATGAGATCAAACTTGTTAAGTAACTTTTGAAGATTTGAAAGAAAACCCTTAAAACAATATTAAAATCCTTATCAAAGAATCTTAGCAAGTGCATTGAAGCAATGCCCAGATGCTTACACTTTACAAAACCTCATCTCTCACGGAGATCACCAAATTCTAGGTTTTTGTCACACAAAATTCTGTTTCTTTATTCTACGAGCAACAAAAGAGTGTCTGAGTTTTTCTTTTCAGGCATTTTCAGTTTCAACACCAAGATACCTAAACTACACGGTCAACGGACTCACAAAGCACGATTCACGCACCCAAATACACGGGACACGGACTCATATTCATGAGGAAACACGGTTAACGGACCGCCAAACACGGGTCACGGACTCATCGGCTTCCTGGGTCAGCTGACATCTCAATTTCGTCCGTAAACCGTGTTTGGAAGTCTGTTAACTGTGTTTCCTCGGAATATGAATCCGTGTCCCGTATATTTGAGTGCGTGGATCGTGTTTTGTGAGTCCGTTCCCGTGTTTGTGAGTCAGTGGACTGTGTTTGCAGGTCCGTGAGTCGTGTTCATGCGTCCGTGGGCCGTGTTTATGAGTCCGTTAACCGTGAAGTTTAGGTACCTTGAACACTGGTTCTCCAGCTAAGCCTTGAAAACTATTTTGTGGCTAATAAAGTAAAGAAACATAATTTGCAAGTTTCATATAAAAAAGTTCATGTATGTGGAAATTACGTCAATCCACCTAAAAAGATCCTTTTAGTAACGGACACTTGGGTCCAAGGTCTAATCTTTTTGCTCGAACTCGAAAATATTTTTGTATTTTTTTAGTTTTGTGTGAACTCAAGATAAGTGTCAGTTTTTCTATGTACGAGTATGTTATGCTTTACAGTGTTGAGTGCCTAAGTCAGACTTAATGAACCCTAGACTTGAGCTACTAACTTGAGTAATAACTGGAGATTTTGAGAAAAACTCAAAATAGTCCTAAGTTCAGTCTCAAAATTATAGCATAAAAGCTAGGGTCATCAAGAGCAAACTAGGATTAAACCGTCATCCACATAAACCATAACATTCTTGAGCACAGAATAATAAACACTTATCTTGACTTAGCACAAAAATAAAGCGGAAAAGTAAAGAATAATTTTGAATTTCATTTCGAATGCAAAGATTATACCCCTGGCCCTAGGAATTATTTTTGTGCACATCAGGGATTTTAAAAATATATAATTTTATTGGTCTTCTATTAATATTGAAAAGTTATCTTAAAATTTTCTTTGGTGACAAAAGTATATTATCGAGCTCCGGATGGCAATCCAAATATGTACAGTAATGTCTACTAAATCGATGTTAAATATCCATACAATTCAAACTTACGTGCTGGTTCGAGGGAAGATTAATCCATATTTTGCTTTTAAGATGAAGACATGATATGTTCATTGTCTGACAAATCAGTGAAGTGTCTGGGGAAAGATTACGACGACACACTGAAGGATGGAGGCCATGTAAAAGTGGCGCTGGAAAGTTTACAGGAAAATCTTTGGAAGATCAGTGTAGATTACGTGGTCGCTTTAAGGTATGGTGTTACCATTTTGGTCTATTCCCAAAGGCCATGTTTCCTTTGACAGTGTACGATCTACCTATTACAGCAGTGAAGAGGATGAAGCGCTTGGTCATCCGCTGGCTGCATAAGTGGCTAGGCATCTCCCAAAGTTCCACCAGGTTGGGCCAGTAAATGAAGTCTTCAGCAGTATACCTAAGTACACGATCTATTGTGGAAGAGTTTAAATTCATTAAGTGCAGGACTTTCCTGACATTGTGGGAGTTGAAAAATGAAGATACCAGCGGTGTAAAGATTGACGTTTTTGCTGGAAGAAAGTGGAGTCCAGAGGAGGAAGTGGCATCAGCAGAGAGCAAGCTTCACCATAAAGATTTGGTAGGGGCAGTTTCCAGAGGACGTGAAGGCCTTGGCAAACACCTAGAGGGAAAGATCGCCATTCTATGGTGTTAGACGAAATACGTCACCTGCAGGAAGAAAAGCGTTTTTCTCCCGCTGTGGTCTTGAGTAAGCAGGGTGCCTAGACAACAAGGGAAGGAGTTCACAGTAGGCCCATTACAGCGAACAACCCAATTTCGTGTGACCAGTATTAAGATTAATTTTTCTCCTGCATTCTGTGTATGATGTACTCCCTAGTCAGACAAATCTGAAGTTGTGGTAAAGATACAAGACGATTCTTGCAGTAGCTGTGGGGAGCGCTGCACTTTACAGCATGTTTTGCCATCTTGTAAGTCGGCTTTGGAGGAAGGCAAATATAAGTGGAGACATGATACGATTCTCAAGGCGATTGCTCATATTTTGGACCTAGAAAGAAGGAAGGCGGTTCCCCGCTAATATCATTTTGCAAAGAAGGTGCATCTGGGAAGAGGAGAGATGCAGGTGTATTGACTACAGTGAGTCAGATTGGAAGATGGTTTTGGATGTAAGGGCCCTTGGCGGTATTCCCAAGCCATATAGTGATGACGACAGTCCGGCCTGACTTGCTATTATGGTCAGATGGTACAAAGACGGTCATCATAGTAGAACATACAGTACCATAGGAATCTCGAATGGTTGCGAAGAGTCGGTAGTTGGTTGGAATTGTTTTTGCATGCCAGTTGAAGTAGGATGTAGAGATTTCATCGGGAGCAGCATGTGGAGGTTGATGAATTTCAGGTATCAGCACATTGTCGAAGGAAGAATTTGGTGCTGACAGCCATAAGATCAGCTAAAGAGGCGTCGCCGTGGCTATGGTTACAGCGAGACAACAGGTGGCACTCCAAGTGGTTACCGAAGCCTGATCAACTTCGGGGACCCGGCATCGGAGATGATTCTAGATTAGGGGTCGAAATTATCGATGAGGATGCATTCTAGCTGATGACAGCACTTGGAGAGGTGGCACACAAACTGGGTTTCGGGTAATTTTTGTACCAACCCCCCCTCCCTCCCCGTAAAATACTTCTAATAATAGGTACAGTGTGTGTCCACAGAAACAATAATTCAAACAATTTTGTACGCATTAATAAAATTTTGCCATACTCAGGGCAAAGGGAAAAATACGATGTTTTTCAAGGCTTTCTATTCAGGCAAATTATTGAAGACGTAAACAACATAAGCTACTAGATTTTTTCTTATATAATTTGCACTGCATAAGTCTCCCGCATCAATATGCCATTTGACAAGTGCTTCAGTTGTAATTGGCAGAAGTTTTTTTTTTGACAGTTTTAAATTGTTTGAGTAGCAAAATTCAAATTGCGAACCAGACAGTATATGGTGCATATAGATTTATCTAACTTCCTAGAATTTTGGCGGAAGTTCTTCATTGTGTGTTTCACTTTTTTAAAGCTGATTAGCTTCTCAAATATACTGTTCACTAGAGAACATTTCTTCAATTTTACTTCAACAACTAGGCAAGCCCTGTGGAAAGTCATTACTTTTGGGTATGTGGGCTTTCAAATCCATGTTATGCCAATTTCTGTAAAATTACTTAAATTGCCGAGATGTGTCGATATATTTTCAATGACTGGAATTAATTTTACTTTGACTTTTTCATTCATTTTTGACAAGTTAAAGGAACATGCCACCCAAAAAACAACCTAATTTGAATCAATTTAGATCGAGTAGTTCTACTCCATAACGACACGTACGGTTGCGTTACCTGACACCTGACGGCAGACGGAGGTGTTGAAATTATCCAATGACGTCATCGGTTTCACAAGCAGTCTGTTCAGCAGTTCACAACACGGGTATTGCACCTAAAGCCGGTAACGCAGTGATTTATTCATTGCTGGCTTCTCAAATCATTTGCACTCACGAACACTCCAAAAGGCATTACAAATTGCATCTAATGAGACAGAATTTGTTTCAGTTTTATATAAGTATTGGTTAGGTGAGAATAATTCATTTTGAAACAGAACGCTCAGTAATAAACGCCAACATGGCAACTCGCAATCCCTACTTAGGATGAGCTAGAGCTCATCAGTCCCAACTTCGCAGGTGGATCGTTAAGTTTTACAGGTAATCAATCCGAACAGGAATACAGTGATGAAGAAATACTAGAGGGGTGCCGTGAACAAGCTCAGACAACGGAACGTATGGAGTTATTTGGTAAGCCGGCATTCGTCAGGCACTGTCGACGTCTGCCACAGACACGGAGATGTTTCACAGCCTCATACTTGCTATAATTACAGAGTACACTTCATTCTTCACTACCATGAGCCACTTCCTAAGCATTTCGGACTCTCGAGAAAGTATAAAAATGATGTACCCGCTTTCCTCGCAGCTGCTTAGTTCGGACAAGCGGGAACGATGCACCGCAACAGCGGCATTCACTCTGCATATGAACCACTGACGTCGCTAGCATCGTTTCTCACCTTCCTCACAGGTTAATGAGACACCTCTTGGCAAGGTAAGGTCGAACGTATGCGAGGTGATGTGGATATAGACCGATTAAGACGGCAAAAAAGACTAGTTAAATCGGGTGGCATTCTCCTTTAAAGGTGCTTAAAGGAGAATGTCACCTGATTTAATTAGTCTTTTTCACCATCTTAATCTGTCTATAACCACATCACCTCGTATAGGTCGATCTTACCTCACCAAGAGCTGTCGCAATAACCTGCGAGGAAGGTGATAAACGACGCAGCGACGTCAGTGGTTCTTCTGCAGAGTGAGTGCAGCTATGGTGTAGTGTATCGTTTCCGCTTATGTGAACTATGAAGATGTGAGGAAAGCGGGTATATTGTTTTTTTTTCTCGATTTCCTCGGGAGCCCGTAATGCTTCGGAAGTGGCTCGCTTTGGAAGTGGCTCACAGCAGTGAAGAATGGAAAGTATGCAGTTAATACTAAGTATGAGGCCGTGAAACATCTCCGAGTCTGTGGACGGCATTTCGTCTACAGTGATTTCACTGACGAATGCCAGCTTGAAACAGCTCATACCAGGGCAGAAAAAGAGACCGAGACTGAAGTCAGATGTTGTGCCTTAAGTGTGTTTGCATTCGGCAGGCAGAAGACAAAGAAACGTGGATCAGTTGTTGATCAGTTTTTGATTATGGAGAATTGTAGTTGGCCATGAAAACATAAACAATTACAATTTACAATTGATTCAAGGCATGAGAACTTAACGTTTTATATAACCTGTTTGATGACTGACTCGTTCGTCAGGCTTCTGTTTGGTCCTCTGGGTGTAAGATGTTTTCGCCAGAAGTAATTCTTTTTCCCAGACCTAAAAAACGTTGGAAGCACACCTCTGTTTAGATGCGGAGCAAAATCAGGATGGTCCGTGAGACACATCTGCGCTTCTCCAAGAAGGCATTTCACTTGTGGAATTTCGTGACTGCAAACACAAGCGTCAGTTGTTTTCATTGTCGTGCTCTTAGCACAGTGACACCATGACAAGTCGATTCAAATGGTTTTCGGAACTATCCATATTTTCCGTTGTCTGTACACATTCACGGCGCCTCTTTAGTATTTCTTGATCAGTGTATTCCGGTTCAAACTGATAGCCTGTGAAACTAACGATCGACCTGTGAAGTCTTCGTCAGATGAGCACTCGTCTCAGTCAGGATTGTGGCTTGCCACGTTGACGTTCATTATTGTGCATTCTGTTTCACAATGAATTATTCTCACCCTAACCAATGCTTATGTAAAACTGAAAAAAAGTCTGTCTCATTAGATAGTGTGTAATGCCTTTGTAGTATTTGTGAGTGCAAATATTTTGAGAAGCCAGCAATGAATAAATCACTGCATTACCGGCTTTAGATGCAATAAGGCTAGTGACCGGGCACGAAGGCCGTGTGAGCGCATGCTAATTCAGTGTTTGCTGACAGAAAGCTGTTGTCAAACAATAACTCGATTTTATACCTTATGGTCAGATGTTAGAGAAATCTTTACTGAGATATTCATATACATTATTCGAATCATTGTTGTACAACTTTTGCCTTGAACAGTTCTGTGGAAGGGGAACCTGACTTTGCAGCCCCAAGCGAGTAAGTAGATTTGCAGTTTCGTGGCTAATTCACCAAAATAATCATGCGTAAATTATTTCTTTGGCTCACTAGTGGTGTTTTCGTGACTGGACAGTTTCGTTTCCAACTTTGGCTGGTTTATGTTCGTGATATCTTCAGTCCGGCCCCAACGGGCCTAATATCAGGTTCCGAGCCAGTGGCCGGGATAACAAGCGTTTTGCCATGTGTTTAGAACTGAAAAAAATTGCAAGTCTAAAATTACAACACCAGCTATGTTCTCCTATCTGTATTTAACGGGAGAATGCTTCAAATTTATCACCGAACTGACCCCAAACTCCCACGACTAACCTTGGTGAATTGGCCTACTGAACTTTGTAGGCTATGGTACGTTCAAATACCTATAAATCTGTAACAGCGAAATAAAACAACACACTTGTTCAAGAACTCGGTGTATTTGTAAGGGTTTTACATCGAATTTTGATGATTTATTGGTGTAAAACGGTGAATTCAAGTGATAAGCTGACACCAGTAAGCATGTTGTGAACTGCTGAACAGGCTGCGTTCGAACATGTGACGTCATTGGTTAATTTAAACACCTCCGTCTGCCATCAGGTATCATGTAAAAGAACTGTACTTGCTGTTATAGAGTCAGGAACTACCCGATCTAAATTGATACAAAATAGGTTGTTTTTTTAGATGGCAATCTCCTTTAATGTTTCAGAGCATGCACAGCCTCTTCAATTTTGCAAAAATTCTGCAATTTTGAGAATTAAAACCTTCAGTCTTTACCTATAACCTGATTGTTGTTTTCAAGGAAAACATTTCCTGCGGAGTATCACGTAGCACAGAATTGTTGACTACACGTTTCATGATCATGGTTTTGTTGAACTTTTGAGCTTATTATAGATTTTTAATAAATCTTGGAAATTTTAATTGTCTGCGTTCACTACAACAAATTGGCGACAGCTTCAAGTAATGGACAAGGAAGCTTGACAGAGATAAGAATGAAATATTGTCAACAAGTCTCACCATTATTTTAATTTTCTAGTTTACGACAGTAATCAGCATAGTTGCTTTGGGTCTCATCTACCTTGTCATTGGATGGTTTTTAAAACAAGAAAGACATTTTCTTAAATTAAGGAATGAGTAGCATAGGTGTTGTTTATTTAAAGTATTATTTAAAGCATGCCATCAAAACTGAAACTATTTTTATTCGAAGTATCATCAACATACAACAGAACTACATGACATCGAGAGTCACACATTAGAGCAATACTGAGTGTTAATGTTTGCACCTGCCACGGGCATGGCAAAAGGTATAGATGTGGGGGCGCTTATTTTTCAAAGATTTTCTTAGTAGTCAGATCCAATCACAATGGCAACTTGCCAATAGGGAACACTACTGACAGTAGTCAAACCTGTGGCTGCCAAGTGCCAACCCTTTTAGCACATAACATCTAACTTTCAAACTTAAAATCCATACTTTGCCATTAAAAATTTGAATCATTTCCAACATTTTCAGAATGTTCAAATTTCAATAAAAAGCATAAAAATCTCCCAAAACAACAATTTTCAACTAAAAAAGGGACATTAAGAACTCAGCTCAACATGTGAATGTTCTGAAGTCAGCAGACCTGAACACTAGATATCAAACTGAGTATTCAATCTTGATGTCAAAAGTAAATGATTTAGCGTCCAATTACATAGGACACTCCCTGACTGCATATCGAATATTGAGGCATAAATGTCCATGTAACAATCGCATTTTAAAAAAATGTATCTTCAGAAATCATACCATGAATAAAGCATCACGGAAATTGAGCACTTCAAAAGTACTTAGTCACTCAGAGATTTAACGTTTTACCATTTGCTTTTTACTATGTCATTTAAGTATTATTTACCTGGTGGTGGACCAGTTTACAAAATACCGTAAACATTCGGGTTAACATCCATGCTCTCATTCTAAGCACCCATCCCCTATATTTGTGAACATTTTGGGCATTAGCCCCCAGCAGCTGCGCATGATAGCCCCTGCCTTGAAATTTTTTAAGAATTTTCAGTTAAGCACCCACTCCTCAGGTTAGCGCTCACTCATAATTCAGTATCTGGTTCACCGAATTAATTTTCAAAACAGTAAGGCGCGCTTTCAATTACTAAATAGGGATCAATTTTGTGTCACTGTCTGCGTTAAGTCTGTGAACGGTGCTAGGGACTATAAGGTATTCTGTAAAGGTGTTCTGCAAGACATTATAAATGTCCCCTTGAAATTACACAAGGAGGTTAATTAGTCTGCCACAAAGTCTCAGTCTACACTACCACAATTTTTTTTCAAAAGAATCCATCTTTTCTTGAAGTTGTAAGAGTCCAATCACAGCTTTGTTTACCTCCGAAGGTAAAGTGACACAAGTAACTAGCACATTGACCTAATTTTCCATATGTGACACATATTCAGTGCATAAGGAGTAAACAAAAATCAGCCAATAACAGAAATCCACTTGAAGTCAAAGTATTTCAAGGCACTTTATTTCATTCAAAACTAGTCATGGAATGCATAAACACGATGAGTCACAAGATTTCTTTCTTGTGAAGTTGGCAGTGCTGACAAATCAGAGCCAAAGTTTTTTTGATAAGATGCTTTTCAATCACTGGAGTTGCAAAAGTTGGACTGTGAATAAAAGAAGTAAGTTTGCGGTTAAGATTTAGCTAATTGCTATTCAACAACTTTGATGACAATCATATGTCATGTCTGTCCTAGAAAAGTGGTAGGTATTTTTTCAAGATGTATTTTATCCTCTACTGGAACGTTGCTTAGAACGCTGATTCAACTTTCAAATAGGTAATTCCAGCCTTGTGCAAAATTCTTTGAACCTTGGGCATGAGGATTTCAATTTTGAAGGCCCGTGTTTGGGCAGCCTGACCCAAACCCAATGCCAGCCCCCCTCTGTGGGTTAAGCACCCCAATTTAAGCACCCAGGCATTAACCCAGATGTTTACAGTACATTTACTTGGATCATTGGCTGGTATTCAGGTCACTATTTATTTTAATGTCAAGTCACCAGGTAAAAATCTGTGAAATCTGTGATCACAGATGGTAGATGATTTATTGGTCATTGTTCATTGTTTCTGGGGGGATAACACACTGAATTCCTTTTCCAGTTTCTAAAAGTACATCTAAATACTCGGAATATACACCTAAAAATTCCTATTTCCACATTTAAACAGGATTTCCAAAGGAGATGACATCCCACAATGCAAAGTCAAGTATGGGAGTTCCTCAGTCCATAATTCACAAACTAACTTCAAAAGATGAATTATGAAAGGGAAAGACAGAATGCACATTACACTATACACTGGTACACTCTCAACTATTTCAACCATTTGCCCAAAATTTCCATCTCGATCTTCGCCAATCTGGTGCTTCCAAATACATTTTTTACTTTCAGCTGATTTTTGAAGAGAAATAAATGCTCAAAATCATTAAAATTTCAAAACAACTATACAATGATTTTTACTTTTTGTCTTATTTTTTTTTCTTATTTATACTTCATACTTGAAGTCAAGTATTCCAAAGTGGTTCTCATTCATTCCCTTGCATAAATTTATTCACTCACTAGTAACCCCGAGACACTCTTTTGTGCAAGGTTCGATTGTCTGCCAGTAAAGCTTTGATTTGAACCCTGGTCTTCCAAGGGAGTCTGGAGCTCATACCACTGAAATACACCGTCTCCTCATAAGGCTCAAAAGGTGTCAGCCCTATAAACCATTCCCAAAAATCAATACCAGTTGAGCTTTCCTCAATTGGAACACAGATGCCAAATTCCATTTGGAAACACGGCAATTATTTTTGTCCAAAATATTGAAATTTGCACCAAGCGGCACCTAGTGACTTGCTAGAGAATTACAAGTATAATCAGGAAAAGAAATGATTTGTAAATAAATTACGGTTTTAAAGAAAACACTAGAACTGATATGCTTAAAAACTGATGTGTTAACATATAAAACAAGAGCAACACGGAGTGTTGAAATGCACCCACGAAGGCATTGCAAATGGTGTGCATTTAGGGTTATTTATTTGTATCTTAAAAATGGCCACTAGATGACGCAAACATAAAATCCATCCAAAACAGGAACATGACATATTTCATAAAAATCTGTCAAGGAACTTCAGAGAAACAAAGGAAAACAGAATAAAATGAAATTGCCACTAGTGGGCAAAGTGTCCGTTGGATCTGCCTGAAAGTCGTCGTCGTCTGTTGCTATCTTTATATAAATACACTTACTAAATTTAGTAAAGATCCTATAGTGGGTTTAGGATATACAACTATGGGCGCAAAACAAAACTATCACTAGGAGGCACCACAATAGTCAGTCACCATAATCAAAGGTCGTCTTCACACTGAGAACATATAAAATGTCAATTTTCAAATGATTTGAGTGATACAGGGGTGGAAGGCAAAAGCAAAATTTGAAAACAGCAAAAATGGCCACTAGGTGGTGCAAAATACCTCGATTCCATCCAAAAACAGCAAGATATCGTCATCACACCAATAGATGTCTATATTTAAAATTTTATAAAAATCTGTTGAGGACCTTTGAAGATAAAGAGTTAAACATAAAAAACTAAAACTGCCACTAGGGAGCACAGCAGTAGTCAGATCTGTCTGAAACACTTGCTAAGTTAAGTAAAGATCCTGTGAACGGTTTAGGAGATACAGCCGTAGGCGCAAAAAAACAAAACTGCCACTAGGAGGCGCCAAAGTAGTCAAAATCGTCGGAAAGTCATCGTCAACTGTCCTCTTTATAGTAAGCACATACACGCCAATTTTCACAATCATCCTTTGAGAGCTTTGGTTAATAGAGGGGTGGATGCAAAAAAACAGACTCAAAAACAGTAAAAATGGCCACTAGGTGGCGCAAACTACGTCGGATCCATCTGAAAACGGAAGGATAGTGTCACCTCACTAATAGGTGCCTACATACTAAATTTCATGAAAACCCGTTAAGGACTTTTGAAGATACAAATGTACACCGGTAGTCGGATCTATTCGAAAGTTCGTTCATGCCGTCCCATCCATGAAAGGAACACGTGTGCAAAATTTCATGAACATACCTCAATCGGTTTTGAAGATAAAGCAGCAGACGCCGGATAGACAGATGCCGGACGGACGGACGCCGGACGGACGGACGCCGGACAGACGCCGCCCGGACGGACGCAGATGACAGCATAATGCGTCCACATATAAATATGTGGGTGCATAAAAATCTAATAATTCCACACAGTACGCAATAGATATTTGATAGTTAATAAACAAATAATAAAAACTGTGCTTTGTTTCATTAGGGTAATGATGAAATATTACCATACTCATTTACATAAAAATAGTCTCGCAAAAGGAGACTTTTGCGAGATTGTAATGGTAACTGGTTCTTGGATGGTTTCCAGCTCATTGGTGGTCCCGGGATTGTTTGTAAATTAATAACTCATCTTCTTATTCACAGTTTAACTAGACTAGGTGTTTTCTCTATTAATTCATACACTCTATTAGTTTGTACAAGACCCTTGAAACATGCCGTTTGTCTTCAATAGTTCGTACAGTAGGCGTCTGAAAAAATAATTCGGACAAGCCTTTTGGATCGGTAAAATGGAAATTTTCATTCTTATATAAGAACACAAATCAATAAGCGTCAATTCTATTCAGGCGATCAGAATCCCGTTATTTGCTTTACTACGCTAGCATAGAGCTAGGAAAATCATTTTTCAGATCGCCATTTTTGGCAACAGAAAATTTGGAAATAGCGATAAGATTTTCCAGTGTATCACCAAATGGCAGTAAAATTGTCATAACAGCAGATTTTCCCAACAAGGGTCAGTTACCTTCAGATTAGTACTACACGAATTAACAAACAAAAGTACGGAGTAACAGTACCGTGCCGTCCCGTAGTCTTGTTAGAGCTGATTCCGGTGACTGTAGTGCGCAGACGACAAATGACTATACAGTGCTCTACTTTGATTACAACTATTCTCACAGGGCGAAGTGTACGTGCGCAATCTTCACGTTTTGCAGAGGTTAAGTATTAAATTTATGGCTACAGTGCTCCCGTGACATGGGTAGACCTATATAAGTTCAGAGAGCAATTAATGAGTTGTTTGACAAAATAAATGGTTAAAAAAATAATTCGGGTGTTTTTTATGGTTGGGAATGTTTATGTTCTAGACTCGGCAACCCAATGAATTGTCAACGTAAGGGTTAATGCGGCAGCCTTATCTCGAACGCCCGGCACAGTTAACTTCAGTTATTATTGCATAAAACATGCTACGTAATGAAGATGAGAATCGGAGATAAGCGGACATGAGCCAGTCGTCAATCAAAAATTCCTACAAGGGCATTACTCAACAGCAAGTATTTGCTAAATATTTTATGACTTTGACTCAGGATGAGTCCAAAGAATCCATACAGTGGGGGTCCTAGGGAAAAATATTTCGTACAGTAGGTGGTCGACTGAAAAATAGTTCCGTACACGTATCTTTGTCGGCTCAACAAATCACCAATTATTTGGGTAATCGGTAGCCGCGGTAAGTTAGGGACGAGCGCTAACCAGGAATACCTACTCAGCGAGTACCCGCTTAAGTTTGGTATCGGTTGTAATCAACTTGGCACTAGACATTCACGACCTGAATTTTGGAAATGTGAGCCGAGACTGGTCATTTCGTATCAAGTTGCAACATTACTTGGGTGAAGAACCAGCGTCGTCACACTCGGGGCAGACCCATAGATGCTCGGCTTTCCGCGTCATCAAGTCAGACAAGGTCCTTTGACTAACCACTCCAACAAACTGCTGATTAAACAATCGTCTTGCCCGGTCATGCAACTGACTATCAGCACCACAGCCTCTCTCATATCCAAACAGCTGCATTATGCTGTCAATTGCATCTCCATTCTCCCATGGCTCCACCTCTCTAAGAGCTCCGAGAATCTCACTATCTCCCAGTCTGATGGTGCCCTGTATCGGTGCATTTCCCGCTAACTTGTCAGCTTTCTCATTTCCGGTGACCCCACCATGCCCAGGGGAGAATATCCAAGTCAGCTTTCTCAGTCTACCGTTTCGTAACTGCAGCAGCCACTCGGGTTTGAGATATCCCTTTTCGATTTTCTCATCATGCTCTGAGAGTCTGTCACAATAACTGCACAGGTATGAGTGCTTTCCTGTAGCCATGCAACCTCCTCCATCTTCATACTAGATGTCGTGAGCTCATATGTATGCTTCACCATTTTCCGCTACTAGATTTTGCTATCCACACTGGAAAAAATAGCCCCATCCAGATCTTTCTCCTCTTTTAACCGATCCATCAGTGTACACCACAGCATCTCCCTCACTTAACAATTTTCATAGACCAGCTCAAGAACTTCACTGTTAACTGCACATTAAGCCGCCCTCTCACAACACTGTCGGCCCATAGTAATGACAACCCTGGTGAATCTGCTAGCTGTTTTGTCATCCACCTTCATTAAACTCTTAATTCTCCTCTGCGAACCAGATCCAGCTCACGCACTCTTTCTACAGTGGTTTCCGCTGCTAGCAACCATGATTTGCCACGCTTTAATCTGGTGCCTTTGGGTACAGCCAACTGATCATGCAAGAGACTGTTTTTAGCCACCCGTAACATTGCTTTCACCTGAGATAGTCTGTGCCTTTTTTCAATACTGGAGAGCCCAAGAATGTATCTCATTGCTGCTATTGGGGTGTCCTGAGTACATCCAAGGAATTCGCATCCCAGTGTTGTGTATCCTCTCTAACTTCATCATTTGTGTCTTGGACGCTTTGATGATGCCCAAACCGTAATCAATGACTGACAATACTATCACCTTGAAGAAAATCAATAGCTGGCGTTGTTCTACTCTACAGGTAGCCATGGTCTTTAATGCAACTAGTCCATGTGCGCACCGTTTAGTAGGTGGTTCACATGCCCTTTGTAACTCAGCATTCTGTCAAACGTTATCCCCAGGTACTTAAGGCCAGGTACTCTTTCCACATCCTCTCCCCCCATTCTCACTTGTGTCAGGTCTTTGCGTACTATATGGATATCCAAGGAACACCAGAGCGCTGCTGCCTTAGCGGTGTTCACAACTGCACTATATTCATCACACCATTCATTGACCTCCTCCAGAGCCTTTCCCGCAACCTCAACCATGTCATCTCTGTTGGTGCCTGCTGTATATATAAGGGCATCATCTGCGAAAGTTAGTATTCTTCCTCCCGGTATAGTCATATTGGCACACCGACTCGTGTAGATGTTGTACATTACTGGTGACAGTGGTGATCCTTGTGGAAGTCCAGGAGTTATTGTAACTGGATTCAACACCCACTGCTCCAATCGTAGCGCAACCGTGCGTTTCATTAGTGCGCTTGCCACCCAGTTAATGAGATGCAGCTCCAGTTGACAATCGACCAGCAGGTTCATAAGTTTTTCGTATGATACCCGGTTATAGGAGTCTTCAAGATCAATTGCCACTGCTATAGTTTCTTCCTTCCTCTGAAATGCCTCATAAGTGTCTTAGGCAAAAATTGTGGCGTTTGCCCATGTATCTATTCCTCTTCTGTAGCTACCAAGAGTTGCAGGTAATACCCCCATGACCTCAAGATTGTATGCAATGATCTGTGTCACCATTTTCTCCATCAATACCAACGGTATTTTGCATAGTGATCACTCTATAACCATTTAGCTTCGTGTGATCCTTGCCTGGTTTTGGTATCACCGCCAGATAACTATGTAGCCAATCTTCCGAAACCTCTCCCATGCTTAAGGCTCTCATTATACATAATGGCCAAATCTTGTAGCTCCTGGTCAGACACACTGCTTAGCATGTTGTAATCGATTTGATCAGGTCCCGGTGCCGTGTTCTTTGATCTTGACAGTGTAGATTTGAAATCTTCAACAGTAAAAGTTATGGGGGAAGCCGTGCCATTGATGAAGCTATGCGTTTTGTCTTTCACATTGACTCTTTCCTCAAGATTTTTCTGGTCAGTCTGTTCCAGGTATCGGCCTAAAAAGGCAGGACCCTTTCTTTCAGCAGTTTCCAAGAGTGTTCTGTCGGCTAGTTTGATGGCCCTGTTGATTGTGGCAGATTCTCATTTATTCATATTTTTGTGGAGGCACCAAAACTACCCAAGAGCCCGATCATTTCGAACGTTGTTGAAAAACATCTCCCAGCATTCACTCTTGGCCCGTTTGGCTTTGGTTTTAAAATCCTGAACTGCCTTCTTCATATCATCTTTAGCCAATTCAATTTCTTCCTTTGATGTTTGTTGGTTGTGCCTTAATGTTTGCCATTTTTTGTTGCTAATCTTTTATCAGCCCAAGACCCGTCCACTCTCTCGTTCCACCATGGTGGTTGCTTGTAGGCTTTCCTCTTCCTTCTTCCTATTGACTTGTGCTTTTGCTGGCATAGTTTGGCCATTAGATTTCCATCAGTTGCATTGTGTGAATACTTAAACGCATTTCTTCGGTGTTTAATCCTTGCTGCTTTGTGCTGTCTGATCAGGATCATGCATGGAACGTGGTCGCTTTCATGGCTACCTAGAGTGGTAAATTCAGTTGCACACACCCATGAGTCTTGGTGTCACCAGGGCTAGATCTATACAACTGTCGCAACATACGACCTGGAAATTCCCAAGAACGCGAGCCTAGGGTAGTTTTTGGTGACAAGTAGATATCTGGCACTTGTGCAAATCTGGCCGTTATTTGGTTGTTTCCAAATCAAATTGAACACTTGGCCCTCTTCATTGAGTTGTAAACGTGTTGCGTGAACATGGGATTTTGGATATTTCAGAACCGATCTTTGATGCATTTTATTGGCTGGTGTTTTCGGCTACTTTTGCAAATTTTTGGATGAGCCGGCAAACATTTCAGACCATGGCATAAATATGATAAATTAAAAACGTCACAGGGATGTTTCATTCACTAGTGACCAACTAACCGAATTTGTGATGAAAAAAACAATTATTTTTCATGCAAGCTGTCCTGATTAGCCCATTACAATATCCCCAACAATATCATCTCACTGCGGCATAGGTTGATCCCACTGTTTGCGCGGAGACAGACCGTGACTTGTAAATGCATCTCTTTTTTATGGCAAGACAGCAAACAGATTCTCCAGCCCTAATACACTTTCTGGGACTGAGCACGCACATATGTATGAGTCACCTATCACTCACATATGTTGCTGTCAATGTAACATGCCCTCCAGCGATTCAAGTATGGGAACATACACGCGCGCCACTTTAAAGTCGCACATCAAATGAGAACAGCCGCAATGCTAACTGACAGAGTATATCTGCCTCCCATTCAGTAACGCTAGGGCCTCGCTATAAAGCAATACTTCACGAAATTCTTGATTTGAGATATTGCAATGTATCTTAAATGAGAACAAGTGACCTTAGATTTTAGCTAGGTCCTAGTGTTACTAAACGCACGCCAGTGCTCGACTCTGTACCAGATAAGTTTCAGCGACCCAGGTGTTAATTTACTTGACAATGAATTTAGACCCCCTGGGGTTATTGGGCCCAATGTTCCCCAGAACCGCATGGCTCTAGGCTCGATGTTCCAGGCCCATAGCCACCTTCTAGCGATCTTTTTTATTCTTCTCTCAGTACAACCCCCTCCCACTAGCGCCAATTTTCATTCCCCGGGTCACCAGTCGACCACCTAGATTTTTCAGGCTCAATTCTACAGGAAGAATTTTGTTCCGGCCGAAGTTGGCCAGTGTTGAAACAAAATTATTGCGGGTGGCTATACCGGTAGGTGGAAACTATCTGCACAGACAGGCCTAGGCGGAACAGTTTGCCAAGAAATTATATCGTAATAGCATTTTTTTACTGTTGCAGTCATGTAGTTTGTTATTACCGTGAACATTCACGTATAGTATTCGTCTGTAACACCTTTGATTTTTTAGGAAATACGGAAAGCGCCTACTGCTCTACTAAGCTAAGTTTTGAGAAAATTCAATTATGCACCAGGGCACACAACAAGAACTGCCAGCGACATTGGTAAAATCTGCTAACGCCAGCTTGATTGACTATAAGCGAAAAACAAAACCTAGCTTGCATTTTTTATTATTTCAAGATCATACAGTAACGTAGGCAGCAAATTAATTCTGTGAGGCACACTGTCAGTTCCATAGCCACGGCACCCTAGGTAACCCGGCAAAATACATGTCCATCAAAATATGGAGAAATTGACACCTTTCCGTGAGGTATGAGGATTGTTCAAAATCCAAGAGCGTCCCTTCTAAATCGAATTGGGAGTGTTGACAAAACCATCACATTTCTGTGGCCTGATTTTTTCGAATACATGTTTTATCAAGTGCACTGCAGTCGGAAAATAAGTGCGGTAGACGACAGCGTAGAAAGCGGAGGTTCCGAAGGCGGCGTGGTTCCTGAAGTTTGTGAACATGGGAAGAAAATAAAAGTGACAAAGAGTTCAAGCATTAATTTGTTATAATTCACATTGCCAAACCACTGTCTCGGAGGCCGTCGTTGTTATTGTCAATCTTTATTTCTAATAATTCGAACACTCGACTTTCTTCTCTAATAGTCTGTATGGCCAATTTTGTCTCTATGAATTCGTACACGAAGCTCTCAAGGGAAAAATAGTTCGTACACTAGTGTACGAACTACTAGAGAAAACACCATATGCATCTTTAAGCTAAGACCTTGAACTAAAAAACAATGTATTGTATTTCACCACTTTTTCTAAAATAGTCATTTTTGTTTCATTATGTACACAAACAAAAGCAAGTATGTGAAGCAATTAACAAAAACTTTGACAAGCTTATTTTCAAACAGTTGATAAGAAGTTTAGGTTTATGTGAAAAACATGGGTCTTGGTTCTTGACAACTGCTTAATTGCAAAAGCAATTTTTTCAAAAGAAGACTCACGCAGCAAATTGGAACAATTAGGGATTTTTGGTCTCTTTAACATACCGGTATATAAACAGAAATTAATGGATGGAATGCTTTCTTAATAAAATGTATTCTGAAATCAATATTGCAAAATTATCCGAGGCACTGCAGTTATTGTTCATTTAATTGTCTTCAATGGATATCATCCGCACTTAAGGAAGTTTTTCTGAATGCAAGTCAAGATACTTAAGTCCCGTCCACACACAGCCTCCCTAGAACAATTTGCAACAGTGCAACTTGTCCCATTAGTGGAGCATCCAAACACACACGTGTCCGATAACTAGGATAAGGCAGAAGTTGTCGCTATGTGCATGAAAATAGCCGATGCGAATATGGTGTGCAAAAGAATGCCTGTCTCTACGCTGAGCTGTACGTAACCATAGCAGAACTTTCGCCTTGCCCTGGGTTTGCAGACACACACCGAACAGAAGTGGCCCAAGTTAACCAAAACCTCCATGAGGTGAACAGAAGTAAGTTGTTACAAATGGGGTAAGTTGCACCTAGTTTAAATAGCGTCCACACAGCCTCCAAACCTAGTGACAGTGGTAATTTGTTCTGGCGTAAGTCTCTGTGTGGACTTTATGCTCACCTGAGGTGGGTACTCATAGGTGGATCCAGGGGGGTCAAGGGGGTTCTGACACCCCCTTTTCCACTTGATTTTAGTGATATCAAATCTAGAATTTTCAAATTGTTGACTTGGACCCCCCTTCTTAAAAAATCCTTGATCCGACCCCCTCTTCTAAAAAATACTAGATCCGCCCCTGGTACTAATAAATGAAGGCTCCTATTTTTAACATCTGAACAGACTGAGAGTAACAAACAGTTCAGTAGCATGGGGGCATATCTGGACTAACGTTCCCAAGTGCCTACCTGAATGAATCCATTTCTACGCGTAGCACTATTGTCACAGGGAGGACCATTGTCAAACTTTGGCGACCTAGTATATTCTAAGTAGTCAGTTGAAGTTCAAATGAAAGAGCTCTGCAGAGCAACACTTGGCAAAACTGAGTAAAAATTTAAATGTGAGTTCGACAAAGAAAACAAGAACATCAAGAACAACTGTGACCACAAAGACTATTATACCAAGATATAGTAAATGACATTGAGGAATCAGTCTGTCAACAAGTCAGTCACAAAAACAAAAAACATTGATTTAAACTCGAGAACAAAGCATTACATACTTGGAGAAATTTGATTTCACCTAGTAATAAAAATGTTTTCATAATTGAGTTATGAATGGGATAAACATATCCTACTTACTGAGACAGGGCCACTTGTTCAAGCGAAAAATACCTTTTTAAAACTCATCACAGGTAAACAAACATTGTTCAATTAATTGCACATCATTTCCTAATCTATTTCACAGTTACTAGCTTCACTCACTGGTGGGTATGTTACTTATTTTCATAGTGAAGAAAAACATCACTTATTACCATACTTCATTCAGTCAGTTATCTTTTGGAGCGGAAAACTCTGGCTTTTCAAACAAGGGTGCAAGCTTTTCAAAGACAGTAACTGTACAACATGATGTTTGAATAAATGTAGGGGTACAATAATTTGTTTCTCAAATGAATCTTGTTCTAGTCTGAAGCTTAAGTCACAAATACCCTTACTAATGGCTCTGGAAACTGTGCAAATGACTTTTTCACCATTTCGCAAGGGTTTTTAAGGCAGTTGAACAACATGTCGATGATCGTGCTCAAGATTGTCACGAAATTGTTACAAAAACCTGCTATCTCAGGGCGACCAATGTCACTGTTTTACAAACTTTATGAGAACTCCACAGGATGTTGTTTGTAGATTATTTTGTAATCAAGAAACAAGTCAGGACCTCATGAACTCCTACATGATCATAAGTACAGTTCATGTTGCTCTTAGGGGCCCTTTATATTGTTTGGAACACTGCCTAATGAATGGAGTACATGTGCAATCATACTAACGCCTCCTGGTGTTCTTAAAGCTGGCAATGAGGTAGAATTAATTAACCTTTGTTGTAGATGGTGCATATATACTATTTTCAGTATTACTGTCATCTTGAATATATAAATCTTTTACACTTTCATACTTTGTATGAAGACGCGATATGTGGAAAAAAGAATTTTTGAAAAAAGATAAAATGTGCAGGAAGTTGTAGTCCTTCAATTAATGACTCGAGAGAACCATGAGCTGCACACAGGACAGCCAGGCCTATGAAATTATGAAATGAAAAAATCTGGCAGTAAGATGGTCAACACTTAGCGTCATCGTATGACCTAAAACCACTTTGCTTACAAAAGAATGCCTGAAGACTCTCCCTCCTCTACGAATATCTGCAAACTCCGAAATTCACAGGACCTGGAGGTTTGTTACAAACCCATAATTTGCAAGAAGCTTTGTGACCCTCACTTCAAATCAGTATTCACTTCTTGTTGGTCTCCTACAGCGTTACCTACCCTATCACACCTGAATGACATATTGTTAATCCAGCCTCTAATTGACAAATGAAGGGATCAACTCTCTTTGAAATTACAGCCTTTCAAAAATTTACAGTGACCCTACTGCAGGGAGTGGAAACATTCCTTACTCACACATCAGAAAAACCTCACCATGGAAATTGATGTCCAACTACACTCCGGCACTCTTACAACTGTGGATTATTAATGCAAATGGTAGAGTCAATGAATGTGGTTGTATTCATGTTCTGTAGTTCGGGGGGTCACTCATATTCACAAGGTGTCTGCAGGCGCGTACCAAAAATTGCAGGCAAGCGTTACTTTTTCAGCAAGTTTTACGGGACCCGTGCAGGGTCCAATTGGGCCCTAAATTTCCATTTCATTCCCCACAAAAGGCCCAGTGCATTGGCCTCAGTCCTGCAAAAGGCGCACTGGCTGTCTTCCTTACACCCCCCCTCCCCCTCCCCCCTCCGCAAAAGGGGGTGCATGTGGTGAATTTCTTGCTTACACTGGTCACCATTTGGATTCTCTAAGCCCCAGACAACTTTTGCCATGGCTATTCAGCAGGCCCTTTGTATTGATGTAGATCTGAGCTAATGAAGTGGAAGGCAATAGCTAGCACTACTTTCTTAACAATGGTGGTAGTTATTAAACCCAAATTGGTTTTCTCTGGTATTTGCAGGGAGTTAAAGCCTGCAATGTGAAGAGTAGTTTTAACTTGGTACATTTTAAATATTACAAAAAGACTAAAAAGTTAATTTGCGTTGATCTTGACAAAGGACCATTTCCCAACGGAATGTTGGTTTTAAATGTTTCATACATGTTTTCATTACTTTATATTCAAATCTCCTGTCTACTTGTTTTTTTTCTTACCACTTAGGGTTGCCATCTTTTTATTTTGTTTTTAAAGGAAGTATCAGAACAACTTAGAAGTCAGTTAATTGTGAACCCATCCCTGACTTTTCCAGATTACAGCAACACCAAACATGTCATAGCAAACAAAACTACACCTGTCATTACTTCAAGTTCAATCTTTATTAGAACTCAAATCATAAAATATTTACAAAAGCGTAAATATGGTGTTAGCCACACTGAAGATTTGGAACCTCTGGACAATTTTGGTTGCAATAACTACATAACTATTTTAGCTTTTCCTCAGATCACAGCTCTTCCCCACCGACCAACCTCATCCACTGCTTGCACTCTCTCGTTGACTACAAAGCTAGTCATCTTCTTGTCTTCACAGTGTTCCGTTGCAACTACAATCCAACAATCGAAATTGGCGTATTTCCGCGAATATCAGTGATCCGGTTAGTGCACTACTCCTCGAGTAAAGTAGTTCGGCATGCCCTGGACCATTAGCGATGTTTTAAAAGTTGTTGACATCTAATTTAGTCACTGTGTGTTGTTTATAGATGTTTTAATGTAGCTTAGTTGTATATTAAGAGAACAATAAACGTGATATTGTTATCGCTCATCAGCGTTTGTAAATCCACCGAGTACATCAATACGCCAGTCGTTTATCTTATTATTTGTACCCAATGTTCATAGTTTTTAGTTTAATAGTTCATCAATTTTTAAAAATCGAAAACTAAACTTGGTCGTTTTTTCCATCTGAATACCGCTGTGGTATTTGTTTTTAACGAAAACTGTTGGTTAATACATTTTGAAAATTCGCCCGTACACACAGGCAGAGATGTTTACTACAGGTTATGGTCAGGTAATTACACTTAATTGGGTCTTGCTCGCATCGGACAATGCGGTCATCGCAACTGAGTCTGACTCTGGCGCTGTGCTCTCTTTGATCCTGGTAAAAGCCGCTCAGAAGGACGAGCGGTGAAAAGTCACGCATATCTTAAGAAATGCGTGACTTTGGTGTAAGCGCATTATTCACGGCACGGGGAATTAGCAGATCTGGCACCCGTAAAGGGAGGTCTCTCAGCAATTTTTGGTACACGCCTACAGGCACCTTGTCAATATGAGTGATTACCAAGTCTGTGGTAAGGGTTTTCGTGCTGGTACAAGTTTTTGCAGAGTATGGCAAAGGTATGCACACGTAATAATAGTTGGTTTGCCCCCTACTGGCCGGCAAATAGAATCACGCAAAATACATCTTACTGAAGATGATGTAAATTTATAAACCCACCATCTACCAATGGCAGAGAACAATCTCCTAACCCGTGTGACCAATGTGAAACCATTAAGTTATAGCAAAATAAGAAATTGCATTGCGTCAATTTTTTCATTTCCTAGCATGGTAACATCAGGTGCAGTCCGCACTACTTGCAAGTGGGCTATTCACTCTATTTTGTGTACTGAAGTTCAGACTTAAAAAGGCAGAGAGAGACAAGAAAAAAGCTGTGACAACAAAGGCAGTGCTCATAGTACGGTAATACATACTAATACATATGTACTCCCCTGTTCATTCACACAAAAATAATTGCCCAAATAGTACTTTGGTTGAGTACTGATTTGCAAATTTTAACAAATGTTGTTTCATGACCTCTACACACTTCAATCCTACAATCCATGCGTGTAATGCATTAAAATGTTCTTGATCTTTTCCTTCGACAAGAAATTTAACAGAATAGAATTTCCCTTGTTGTACATATGTATGCTAAATAAGTGAAGAATTTAGCATAGGCCATTGAACACAAGATTCCAACTCTGTGGGAGTGACCTACCAAAAGGCACCAGCTTTCTCTAATCACACTCATGATAAAGGTGACATCTTGTGGTTGATTATTGAAACATTACACTGAATTACACAAGTGACTTGTGATTGTAGAATATTTTAAACCTGGTTATCTGCATGTCACTGGTGTATTAACTACAGCAAAATTTCATCTAGTTCTGACCAAAATTACTGCTCTAAAATAGGTCTCTTATTCATTTCCAAGGGCCTGTAACATTACTGTGAATTCTTGCAATATTTCAATATATAGGACTATGATGGTTATGTAACAGAACATGTAAATGAGAAACATTAAGGTTATGTACAGTACAAAACAAAAGGGATCAGACAAATTACCATTTTCCAATAATGACAGAGCTGTTAACAGCAAAATTACTGATGATAATTATTAGGGAAAATTCTAATTACAGAATGGTGTGGCCAACTTGAGTAAACTCTCCAATTAAATCCTAGCAGATTCTCAGATGGAAAGCTATTCTGATAATGAATTTGACTCGCGCACCCCACGTCATTGACGAGGAATTCCGGGTCATTTTTTCTGAATACTTTTGTCCTGTATTGTAGAACCTTATCAATTAGTCTGAGTATTCAGCCAAATATCTGTAAAAACTATAGATTTTTGCTCAGTAAAAGTATATTTTTTCTGAAAGTTGAGCAAACCTGTAGAATTTTGTTTTTGACTTTCCGTCAATGTGCCATTAATTGGGTCACGTGACCATACCTTTTTATTAAAACTTAGCAAGAAGGAAAAATACACTGCCATCAAAACTACCGTATCAAAAGCGTGTCCAAATTTTATTGTCATTCTGTTTTCATTTTTTGCAACTTTTGCATTTTTGTCATGAAAATGATGAGTCGAACTTTTTATAACCCATCATAAACAGTTGAACATGTCAAGAACAATTTCTAACAGAGTTATAGAGAACAGTGCATCAAGCATAGGGTCTGAGAGTTTTATAACGATCCCATCCCCCGTTTCTGAGGTTTCAAAGGTGGCCATATTTGGATATTTTTATGATCCCACATAACCTTTATTTGAAGCAATCTATCTACTGAAAAAAATTAGAACAATTTCACTGACCACCGAATTGTGACCACACGAAAGATTCCCAACTGAGCAGTGGAAGTGGCACAAAATTACTAAAGGTGCAACAATTAATTGAACTGTAATCGAATCGCGATGTGTAGTGACCGATTATAGTATCGAAAAGCCAAGACAAATTTCGATTTGAATCCTAGTTCCAATTTTCACCATTAGGTGTCTTACAAAATTGAAAAGCATTACTGCGATACTGAGCAAAAGAACAGCTTATGATGGTTCATTAGATGGAAACTTGAAATCATTAACTATTTTCCACAACATGGCAAATTGTGAGTGCTTAACAAGCACAACGTCACCAGAAAATGTTGATAATCATTTTCATGAAAAACTTAATTAATATAATACAAATCTGACTATTGAAAAAAAATTAATGTCGGTAAAATTAGTATAAGTGACAAGTTAACTAAGTACTTGTATTGCTTCACTTATTTAGCACACAATATGGCAAACAAGCGAAATTCTATGTGTCAAAATTCTCCACAACAGTAAAAAAAATTTGGTGTATAACTAGGACAGTTTGTATCGTTTAGGTTAAAACAACATTTGGAATGTTTCCATTATTTTGTAGCAAAGTAATTGGACTTTTGAAAAATGACAAAATGGCAATTATTTTGTGTGAAATAAGTAGGGAATTACCGTAATCATACTTAAGAAGAAATGAATTAATTTAACAGACAAGAATTGAATCCAAAACAACCAAATTCCTCCTGAAAAGAAACGGAATCAAACTGAGTCCCAAGAAATTACCATCTTGTTACGTCAGCAAGTCAATAGCCTTGCACAAGGTAAACCAGCAAAAGGACTGAACCCCCTGGGCAGTAACACGTAAGCATGATGACGTCAACAGAAAACGGACAAAATTTCAATTGTTACTGGCTTTGTATTTCGCAAAAGGTGAGACTTTATAGTATACAATGTATATTTTTCACTCCCTCAGACTCAGCACCACAGGCACTATAAACCATCATGAACGTTGTAAGCCATATTTAAAGCAGCACTTAACTCCCTTTAGCTGGTCACGAAATTGAAAATTGCTACACAAGGCCTAAAATGCAAGCAATAAATGAACAACAGATTTTTACCACATGAAAAGTCATGTTCTCTGTCACTGTAACTTCTCATGATCATAGATTACATTTCATGACAGATATTAAGAAATGACATCTATTCTTTTTGTAACCTGGAGTTTTTTTAATATAAGGCAAGTAATAAAGCAGGGTAGTTTTTAACTTTTAATTTAAAAATTGTCTGTATTTCAAATCTACTGACTTCATTATCTAGTTAATTCAATTCTAAGGCAAGACTCCTTGTACAAAATGTTTTAACAGCTGAAAGCAAAATTGCCAACATCACTATAACTGTCTTGACAGGCTTGCAGTCAAATCTCACCAATTAAGGATAAGTGGAGTTTTACTTTATCATTTTTCACCTTTTAAGATAAGTACCCCAAATCAATGTTTGTCACTTTTAAGTTCTAGGAAATTTTGCGAAAATGTAGCAATCTCAAGAATGTGAAAAGCCTTTGAAAATGGGAAAAGAACAATTTTGGTTCTGTTTTCACGCAAATTTGGTGAGAAATTACTGGGAAATTGGTTTAACCCAAACGCAGAGACCCAATGTAAACATTACCTAGTTTGGATGGCCATGTTCATAATTTCAAAACGAATGACTCAAAGACTATATTTGTTTATGAAGAAAAGTTAAACCCTCAAATTAAAAACTGTGAAAAATTTCCATTTTTGTGCAATCTTTGTTAACAGAAGAAATTGAGGAAAATCATTTGCAACTTTTTTTCATAGCATTCCTTATGCTCACCAAAGTGCTAATGTTCCAAGACAAACACGACAATTACTGGTGGTAACTATGTACAGGTAGTTACACCAGCACCATCACAACTACAGCAATTTAAAGGAAACTTAGCTGGTGGGTTTCATGGCGAATTAAAACCTGCCAGGGTTCAGTTTGAAGTTTTTTCGCAACACTCTACAACAGTTACACTCCAAAATACTATAGGTGGACCACTCTCATTCCAGGGCCCTCGCTCATCCAAGGGGAAAGGCACCTGTGCCTTCTGAGAGGGGAATATTTCGGGGTGAGGGGAAGATCTACCTCCCGAACACCATCAAGAGCACCCCCATTTTTGTAAGCACTCAGAGACTCTGTCTCAAGTAGCCCTTGTGCTCTTTCAAACTGTGCCTGTGCGAGTTACAAGTGATCAGAACCTCAAGGGGAATTTTTAAATTACTTGAGGGGAATTTTTGGGACATCATAAGGGGAATTTCGCATGATTTTTCAATATTTTTCAGAGGGAAATGGGTCCCATATTCCGCCCCAATATCGAGGGATTGAGGGCCCTCATTCTGAGGTATGGTAATTTTTTGCATATTCAACATACAATGTGGCGAACAATTAAGTCTATAAAAATAAAAAACAAATTACTCCGGTACTGCTAAAACAACATAAAACAATTAAATTTTTAAGTTTCCATTATTTGTAGCCAAGTAACCGGCCTTTGAAAAATGAAAAAATAAAATTTTGGCAATTATTTTTGTGTAAAATATGTTACCACATTTAACCAGAAGTGTTAGACACTAATATAGCTTTACCAAGCGTTGATACACTGATAGTGGAATAAATGAGATCGTTAATCTAGTATCAACATGGAACAGCATATTGTTCAAAACTTCCTGACATTTGCCTCAAAATCGACACATGCAACCAGGTGTCTCAGAAATTTGAAAAAGTTAGCTGTGGCTGACAAAACTCTGCTTTCAATTCCTAAGAAAGTTTCGCAAAGAATTAAATTTTTTTCTTACACTGAGTTCTTCTTGGGTAATACAACTATTAACTTGGGACATCCCGTTTCACCGAATAGCTAGTGGCATTTATCACGTGTCAACACAGATTTAGTTGTGAAATAACGCAAGTCAAAACTTCCGATTTTCTTTGGTTATACTGTAGTCAAAATGTGTGGTATTCGTGCTTATCAATAGGTGTCATAAAAGCCACATATCATCAGAATGGAGCTCTGAGGTTTTGTTTTTGACTTAATAAACTGCTTTGTTCCTATTCAATCAGTTGATCAGCTCAAGCAATGCTCACTGTAACCACAAGTCATCCCAATACTTCAGAGGCCTGATTTACCAACAATCATACGACCAGTCAAAGCGAAGACAGTAGAATGCATGTCATAGCAACTGCAATGCTGCATTTTTGTAAGAGTGAAATGTTGCTACTAACCTTAACAATGTAGTATATCAGTCAAGTTGAAATCAGCTTGTTCATACACTAATGAATTTTCAGCCAAAAAAAAACATGATACAACCGTCTTAGCTGAGACAAGGCATGTAACCACTTATGAAACGTGGACCACGTGATGCGTGATGCTAACAGCTGTGAAGCTGGGGTGCATTTAGAACAAGGCTCACATAAGCGAGTATATGCTTGAAAATACGAGTAGAAGAAGTAAAATACAAGTAGTAAATTCACCTCACTTGTATTATTTGAATGGGTGCAGAACGAGGATCCGTCTTTTTTGGTCAGCACTTCTTATCGTTTTCCTGCACCATCAAGCCCATATTAGGCATCTGTGCAGAACTGGAATTTGCAAAACTTAGGCTTAAAAAGGCTGCGAGAAAAGGCATTATTTTGGATATAAGTACGTGGGCATATGGTGCAACAATTCGGTAAAATATTGTTCATGAAAAGCTAGTCAATTTTTTAAAGAGGAAACAGGTGCGCCTACATGCAAATTCATGAATGGGCATAGGCAGGGGACATTAATTGGGCTTGTATACAAAATTTAGGCACACACACCAATATGTGGACCACTTGGGCAAAAAAGGGCAAGAAAAAAGGCATTAATTTGGACATAGGCCTGTGGGCCTAAATGTGCGGCAATAGGGTACGAGTCCAAATACTGAAATACGAGTGCAGAATATGCTGTCACTATTTTTTAGCCGGCAACTTCACCTGTGTTGGGAGTTGTAAAAACTCATGAGTTTGACATGATCTCGCCCATGAAAGGCAAATCACTAAGGTTTCACGAGTATGGCTATCACCCTTACTAGTACGTATTTTCACATTTGTCAAAAAGTGGGACATTCCAATGCCACTTCAGAACAAACTAAAAAACAGTATGGAACCTGAAGATGTCAACTTCATTCAGCCTAAACTGAAGATCTTGATTTGAAATCTTGATTTTTACACTGTAGTGAAGTAAATGGTGGCTCTCAGCAACCCACCATCTTGGACGTGGAAAGTCTTAACTGTCCAGTCGTAGCTGGAGTAGAACTTCAGTGCAGGTGAACTTGGGCTTGGCAACTACTTGACCTCGTAGCCCAAGCGAAACAATGCACAGAGTGGCAACCTGCTGCTGAAATCAAAGTGCATACCAGGATTATGAACAAGTCTGTGATGTGCAACAAATATAATTAGTGTTGTTTTATGGGAACATGTGCAAAAAGTGTTACGAGGTCAATCCCTTTGCCAGTGCACGTTATGTAACCAGGGATGCAGCACTATTTGGGCTGCAATAACACTACAGTAAAAATTTGGGACAAAAATAATTGCTAAAATTGCCATACTTCTATTTTCAGAGGTTTGCCACATCATTTCAAATACTCAGTTTTACTAAATGTTGTCTGGTAATTACCTACGCCTTACAAACCATGCTAGAAGTGAAGTAAAATTTCCTTAAAAGTTTTTTTTTTGAGAAACTTCACAAAATAAAAGTTCCCTTCTCCACTAAATTGTGTCCCAATCTGAAAGATTTTTACACTCACTACTGGTAATGTAATAATAATCCAGTTCGATTGGAAGGCACTAGTAACTGCTTTTTTGTGCATCAACTTGATTGTTTTGAAACAAAATTTCATCAATGTCATAGGTGTGTAAGGACTACACTTACCACAGTACTTTAGTTTCCACGTTATGATTAGGGTTAGACAAATTTAACTACCTGTGCCACTGAGGCGTAGCTCGACTTGTTTAGCAGGTATAAATTGACACCATGATTGGTTGCAAATTACTTTTGCGTATGTGTACAGCGTGTGCATGCGTGATGTGACATTTCTCTAAAATTACTTACGGTAATTCACCGTTTTAGGCTACAATATGGCCGACAAGTGGAATTTTAAATAGCGCAGCAAAACCAAAGACATTGGGGAAAGCCTGCCTCATCACCAGCATGATTTGTACAACATACCTGCCAGTCTTTATGAACATTTGATTATTTTTAGCAGGATAGGTAAGATTTTTAAAATGGATTATTCAGGTAAAGTACATCTTTGCAAAATAACAGAAGAATTACGATAGTAGAGAATTTGCTATGTCAAGCATTTCGCACTTGGATTTTGTCAAATGACATTTTCTAAAATACGCATAACCATTTTCCAATGTAGCAGGGAGATAATGGAATACTAGTGTTGCAACGATCTGACAACTTGTCGCTGACATTGTCGTTAAAGAAAAACATCGAATCAAAATCGATTCTAAGACAGTGAAATCAATTTTGAATCTTGCCAAAGTGTTAAAAAGTTCACGAAGATGAAGTGAAGTCTCCTCGGCAACATCCAAATAATTGTATGATATTGCTAAAATTTTTTAAACTGGAAGAAGTCTCCTCCGAGCGCCATACAAATCTTTGTCTTGTAGCATAAGGTAGAGTCATCCGATGTTCGATATTGAGAGAAACAGAAATCCAGATTTTGATCCAGTCTTATTCTCAGACTCTCCAGTCGTGTAAAAAGCAACATTTGGTGATATCGTAGCTTTGGAAAGGGTAGAAAGTAAAACATCCTTAACAAAGATGTATTGAGAACAAAATTTTACTTCACTTTGAACATTCTTATATACCTGTCATCAAACAACACATGACAACGTGTTAAGGTAATCAGTTTGAGCAAAGTAACAAACATTTGAAAAATGAAAAAACACCATTTCCTCTATAACAGTAATTCCTCACATAATTAACATCCAAATAATTGCTCAAATTATCATAGTTCTATTTTTCAAAGTCTAACTACGTAGCTACAAGTAATCAAATTTTCTCAAAGTGTTGTTTTAAGGCAGCTGCACTGCCCAAACCATCCGACAGGAAGTAAAATAGGCACTTCCCGAACTACCACAGCGCCCTCTACAATTCTGCTGGATTTACCAATAGAACCCACAATGCTGCCCTGAAATAGGGCACTCGTCCCACTACTGCAACTCTAATTACTATTTAGATCAAGATTGGTTTGCTATTCATCATTCCAATACCAAGTTTTACTGTTGTTACTACTGGGTAATAGGGTAAAATCTCGCTAACTTAGCAAACATGGCGCACAAGTGAAGTTTTTGACTTTCCCATGAAGGCAAGAAGCAATAACTGTTAATGCTTTAACATGTTCAAGGCATGTTACCATAGCTACCACAAGGCAATATTTTGAAAAATTATGGACATTTACAAATGTTAAAAGCCTTTGAAAAAAGAAAAATGGTCATTTTGGTCATTATTTTTGTCCGAAATTGGTGAGATTTTACCGTAAATTGCAATTCTGAAATAAAAAGCTTGAGAAGCCGAGTGAGACGCTACAAATTGTTGTTAATTTGTTCGGCAAAACTCAGAAATCAATTGTGTAAGCTACCCTACATTTTGAAAGCAAGGTCAACCACAAAATGCATTTTTCTATGAGTACAGTAAAAATTTCAAAATTCAGGACAGTCTATCGAATTTTGGAACCTAAATTTAAACCGAAACTGATTGTTTTTGACTCTGAAAATTAGGACACAGTCGAATTTGTCATTCACCATATTTCTCAAAATTTCGGACACATCGATTTTAGCACGCCATTTTCCATAATTCTTACATTTCGGACAGTACGCTTTTCTGCATGATCGTGGGCTGAATGCGATTATTTACACATCTAAACTACCGCCAGCCAAGAGTAATGTATTGAATAATGTCAAGATTTATAGTTATAGACAATATGGATGTTTGTTTGTGTATATCTTGCACATTTTCTTGGAGTAATCATGGACTCAAAAAATTTGCCATATTTGATCGCATGTATGTTCTCTGACTTTCGCATAATCGCCACAGTGTCACACTTTGTATTTGGATTAACAGCTAATTAACAAGCACCAGTGATGGGACAGCTGTAGTACCAAGTCAGATCCCGCATTCACCGCCCCAATTTTTTTCTGTGAACCTGCAGCCCACTTATCTTCCTACCAGTACCCCGATCTTCGCTATACCATGCTTATGAACGGTGAGCGAACCGATGGAACGACGTTGTTCAGTGTCAAATTAAAACAGTTTGTTTGAAAAGCAAAAATTTATGTCCACGGTCGTAGAGAACTGTTTCCTGGTCACGGGCATCACTCCCATTGAAAGTGGGGACATTCACAATGATAGGTTGCTGAACTTTCTAGAAAGCGATTCAGACTCCAAACCTGCCTTAATTGAAGGTTTTAACGAAGACGAGGATAACCCATTTTTGGGTTGCTAAGGATGTTATGAACACTTAAAAAGAAAGTTTGAAAACCTGATAATGTACAATGTATATAAATATATGTCACACCAGTTATGTACGTCTCAGTAACTGGTATACACGTATATATAAGTATGAGGCATGAATATTACGCTTATGTTTCTGCTCAAGAATTTAATTAAAATTGAGTTTATTTTGTACAACTTTGTTTTTTATGACACATCAGTACAACTTACGGCTCGTTTCAGGCATAAAAAATAAATTGAATTTATCCCGAGCGTACGGCACTGCTGTTGGGCCAGAGTGAACAAAGGACAGAAAAAATGTCAAGTAACAGCAGGGTTGAGATTATCGGGACGAACTGCGAATAATAAGCGTCAAAAAAGCTAACGCACTTGTAGCCGGCTATTTGAACAGTCACTTGCACAGGTGGTGTTTGACAGATAACAGTACGTAGGGCCTACCTCGGTAAAATTGTGATCTGGCCTACTCTGCCATGTTTCAGAATAAAAATTACAAACTTTTATTGATTGAATATACGCCAGTCGCATAAAGCAACAGTTTTATACTTGTCAAATAAATACGTCATTGAGCTAAGACCACAGGGACCTTATTTACATGTATCTTGTTGGCGGGAATGCTGTGATCGCTAGTCTGTTTGAGTGACAGATGACTCATTAGTATATCATAGGGGCTGCCTCAGAAACCAACCAGGGTTACATATACCGCAGTCCTGTTGTCTGTGTTTGGTTTGTGATCAGTTTAATGTGAAGATGTTGAGCACCAATGGATATTGCAAATCAGTCAAGGCGTGTTACATGACAAACAAATAGATGTCCTATCCCAAAGTTTGATAAGTCGATTGTGTTCGAAGTCAGTGACATCGCTGTTTATGTTTATGTTTTTGAGGACATTGTGTGAATTTCTTGTCAGCATAAACAATCACAAATCTGCTCAGATGTTCAAACTGTCTAACGTTGTCGGCACCTGTCCGCAAAAATTCTAAGGTTTAGGACACAGCCAATTTTCCCGTCTTTCTCAATTTCTCGAATTTCGGACGGCCAATATTGCCTATTTCTAAAATTTAGTACAGGTTCAAAATATTCATTTCACTGTCCTAAATTTGGGATTTTTTAACGTAAACAAATTAAAAGTATTATCAGAAAGTATGATTCTTTAAGTCACATGTGCCGTCACCAATTAAGTTTCATATAAAGGGTTTTAGTCTAATGTGAGTGAAGAAAATAAAGTATTAGCGAAATGCTAGAAAGATGGATTTACTTCACTTTTAATTGAGCTTATTGTTTAGTCTGCAGTATTTTTCTTAGCTTATTTTCAGTTGATCGTGAGGTATTAAATACCCTAAGCTTTTATATCCCAAAAGCCCTTTTCCGTACTCATTCTCCCTAAATCGTTGATCTGCAATGTACGTGTCTCACGCTCATCGAAAAAACATCTTTCAGCATTCGTTGAACGAATGACCATGGGCCAAGTGGTGAATAACTGCAGCGTTTACATTTTCTGACAACTTGATTGACTGGCATTAATACCTTGACTGACATGCCGGAACAATCCATTAGGGTGTTTTCATTCAACTTTGAAGACACTTAGTGTATAAAATGCATCCTAGACAGCAACATCCTTTGTTTGGCAGCTGCTACCACCAGCATGCTGATACTAGGGTCACCAACAACATGTAAACAGCACTCAGGTTCCCAATTGACCTATCGCAAGCTCCGCCCCCTCGTGAAATGTCAACAATCAAGTTTTACTGGCAACCTATTGTTTGTCTGGTAAAATGGTGGCTTGGAAATGGAAGGTGTGTCAAGAAATGCTGCCTTTTGACTGGTAAGTTAAGCTGTCACTCAAAATCCTGATGATAGGTCAATTGACGTAATACACCACGCTAACGCAGTCATAACACTATTACTGAAAAATCACACCAATTTAGGACATAATATGATCGACAAGTGAAATTTCATTACTTGGTGAAAAAAAATTTCTGTAAGCATGTTGCTTTGTCGTAACTTTTTTATTTTTTGTTCGTTTCTTCGTTTGTACATTACAGATCACAATTCTTATCAGATCAATGTGAAATTTACAAGCAACTTTTGTCTTGTAAATGGTTCAAAGACAATTGTTTTTGGTTAAAATCGAACGCAAGATGGCGCTGTGACTGCCATTTTTCGAATTGTTTTCTGAGCCCTAGCTCCGCAATCCTTTCAGCAAAACTTTAAATTTGGTGTGTAAATATATCTCCTTAAGACTATGTAATTCGCTGGTGTAATAAACCTCGGGGTCATGGTTGTTAATGTTCTTGGTTTCATCGTCAACCTGGCCTATAAATTTTAATTAAATTTTCATTAAGCACCACTCCTCAGCGAGCTTTCATTTTTGGTCCACAAAATATATGTAGCATCAAAGTAAATGATTTTTCATGTTTAAGGTTTATACCACAGTTACCATCAAAGTTTTGAAAATCTGTGAGCATTCGCAATAATGTTTGGAGGTCTCTAAGAATGAAACAAGGATATTTTTGGCAATTATTTTTGCCCAAAATTGGCGAGATTTTACTGCAACAATTGCTCTGAATATTAAAACCCAGGATGAGCCCCTGCAAACAACCCTCGGTTTTAGGTTTATTTTCTGTGCCTTCTAAACACGTAAAACAGGAAAATGAAACTATTTTTCAATTTTGGTTGCCTGAAACAGTGTTCCCCCAGGCTGTGTTAAAGCGTCATTTGCTGCTATTAAGCTACAAGAGTTCCATACAGAATCCACGGGTAAGTCAACGCAGATAAAATTTTGATAAATTGCTAGTAATAAAATCACAAAAATGAAATTCATCCATTTCATTTCTATCTTAATTAGGCCAAAAAGGCAAACATAATTGATTCAGGTCTGTAGCGTTTATGCTCAATCACTAAAGTAAAAGTAAGAATAATACAGTACCCATATGCACCCATTTCAACCGCATTATTGTTTTTAATTAAAGTTGCACAAAAGCACGTAAGGGTAAACACCACCATTTGCCAAGTGATGCATAAATAAATGTAAATGAGGCCTTGGGCAGCATTCGAAAAGTCTGCAGAGCATGGTTTACCTGCTCAAATGGCAACGCACCATATAAAAAAGAACGCCATCATAGCGGCACAAAGTACCACAATAATTGCTGTGACTTCTACCACTCGCAGGTTGAATTCGTTTATGTGTTTATGCATGATCAATAACTGATATTTGAAATAGCAGTGCTATATTGAAATTCAGTATCCCACCAGATGGCGAACAGATCTTTGGTGGACAGGCATTCAGCGCCACCTACAGATCCCATGTAATGTGCACAGGAGGTTTTAACCTGCTGTTGTAACCAGTGTTTTAATACCTTTCCTATCATAATGCCAGCAAATTTCCATTGCAGTGCAGTGAGGTGTACTAATAGCTTATGTAGAGGCAGACCTCTTGCAATATCCATGGATGAAGGATATATTCCATATATTTCCTTCCATGAAGGCTATAATCCGCAGCTGCAAAGCAGGAGAATTATGACCCCAGCTTATGTCAAAAAGTTCAAATAGATTACTGAAGTTAGTGGCATAGAACTTGAAAGATAGACTAAACTGCATGATCCAAGTGGTTAAACCGTTCACCAGGTATTTTTACAGTTTGTTCCTGAAGATCTTGAATTTCTGTTGATGTCAAAGCATTTTTCCTATAGTTTCATATATCAAAAAACCATTGTGTCAACTCATCACTTCCATTTCCTGCCACACAGCATACATGGTATGGCAAGACAAAGGCATACCATATTTCCCTTATATGGAATGCCATTTTGTAACGCGCTGCCAACCCTTGCACCACCAGAAACTGCCGGATTGGTCGAGTGAAAAAAATTACATCATTTTTGCTTGGCTTAGGTGTTTTTTTCTCTTTGAAGAACTGAACAACTAAAAACATACCGCAACACCCTCTCGAATTTCAAAAAAGTCGCACGATTTTCGGACACTAAAAATTAATTTTATAATTATTTATTCTTGTCCCAAAATGGCGGGCTGTCCGAAAATCGCGAGACTTTACCGTATGCTTTTTCAGCTTTTAACCGAGAGTGTTTTCCACAGACCAACGTATCACAAGATGAGTCTTCTTTTTCTAGTTATTCTGTAATAGAGTAATGATTCCTGGACAGTTTCCATGAGCCTTAAGAACCTGAAATGGCTCCCAACATTTTTAGATGGTAGGTCCACTGGATCCTAGAATTTGGAATTGAGAGCAATCGCTGCAAAAACAGCAATGTGCTTTTCCTGGTTTTGTAACATCAAGCAATGGTCTAAAATCATGAGAAAGTGCCAATCTTGGAATTTCATGGACGCTGGTCATGGACACTGATATTTCAGATGCATGTCCTCGGAAATAATCAATATTTCTTAGATTAAGACTTCAGTCAAGACACTGCAAATTTCCGGTCTTCAAAATGACATTGAAGGGGTGCAAACAATCCATGGGACAATAGCATGGGGCGAAAATGGCCAAGCAAAGGCCTGCCTTTTTTTCTGCATTCATTTTCAATGAGCGAACACAATAAATACAAAGTGTGTTCAAAAGGATGTGTTAACAACTTAAAAGATATTGTATTTACCCAATGGAACTAAGACACAGGTCTTGTGCTGGGCCGTTCACATCACATTCTCTTGTTTCTTGGCCACTAAGTCCATGTCATGAGAACAGTAATTAACACAAATATTGTATCCTCAAGATAATCATGGATCGGAATTTTTTATTATAAGTAACATACAAAATGGTAGTGGTACCCTTTAAGGTTATGTAGGACCTTGTCGACAAGTATGTACACTTAGCCAAATACCTACAAAACCATAGAATTTAACTCAGCAAAGTGTATATTTTCTGAAAGTAGAAATTCCGTAGAATTTGTTTTTTACTTAATAACACGCTGTCACTAATTAGGTCACGTGACCCTACTTTTTTGGGAGAATTTAGCAAAAAGAAAGGTAAATCCGTAGCAAAACAGCAGGATCAAAAGCATGACAAAATTTCGTATAATAAAGAGGTTCAAGAAAAAATCGTGAAAACATTGTTGCAGTTTTATAAATTATCATTTCGTTTTCATCTTAGGCAACTTCCATTTTTTCATAAAACCATATCAGTTCTATTTTTAAATAGCTTCTCGTGCAAAAGTGGATATTTTAAAAGCAATTCCTAACAACGTTTTGAAGTACAGTGTATAAAACATAGCATCTGAAAGTTTGGTGTGAATCTGATAAGCCATATCTGAGACATGATGTTCCAAAATTGGCCTTACGCAAGTTTTTTTAGGAAGAGACAATTTCACCATTTTAAGTTGCGAAGTCACTGAAACAACATTTACATTACCTTTAAAAATTTATTCATCTGCATTTTTATAAATCAATTCTTTCAAATGTATAACTCATTGGAGCAGTTGGCATTCTTAGAAACTAACTGAGCGAGTAATATTATGTAACCTGGTAACATTGCATAACTTCATTGAAACTCATCACTGTAGGCTATACACTACTTTGGGCAACCCATGGTTCATTTCATCAAACTAATTTTCATAAATATCAGACCAGGTTGCCCTTGACTACACGTTTAAACTCTCAGGTTGTCACTTGACTTGTGAAAAATTGTTTCTCATTGGTTCATTGGTTCAGTCAGTACCGTGGCTAGTGAAATTTGAGAAGATTCCACCGGCCTTAAGCAGAAACACCTCCCAATTTTGTAATTGAATCAATTTTTCACGGCAAAACGAATTACATATCTGATTCATATGGATATATGTATGTAATAAAGTGCATCATCAACATGGACTTGTTCAGCAAAATGCATAACATTTGACCGAGCATCTCGTCATTTAAAATAAGGTTCCCACAACTAGCCAGTATCGATATCAAACTATTCCGTCTTCGCTTTCAGTCACAACACTTAGGCTATGCGCGGAAAAAATGGTCTTTCCATTAAAATGTAATTAATCAAGCTCTCTTTTACTGCTGGATTTCATCACTTTCACACATAATCACAACCGTGTTCTCAGTTGCTGACAGTTTAGATACCCGAACGCAACTCGCTGAACAAGCAAAACAAGCAGTGAAGAGAATACGAACCCTGGCCTCACAAACGCCGTCTTCGTACCAATGTTCTACATTCGCTGACCTTACCTGCTACAGTCTCGACAGTGGTGTGACGTCACGGCGTGACCTCGTTAACTTGACCTTGCCAGTTCAAACAAGTGAGTACCGAGTTCTAGTTGGCAAGACGGGTCACGCTCGGTTGAGCCGTCGTTGGCAAGTTCGTAAGACATTTTCGCAGTCTGAAACAAATGGTTAGAGGATAAAATGACAGCAGCGCGACGGTGTTATTCGGTTCGCTTTGTTATAAAAACCATTTGAACACTCTGCGTGGGAGTGCCACTGATTTGGCCGACTAAATCGTCGGACTTCGCAAACCGTCGGGCTAAAATCTTTAGACCTAGTACAAGCACCGTGACCGCGTTTAAAAAGCAAATTGTAAGAGGTCCCCAGGTACAGAAAGCTAACCCGCCTGTACTGATGTACTTGTGCCCCGACAGAGACGAGTGCATGCTGACTTTTTCGATACACCAGCGGCCTCTAAAGATGTATTAATTCCCTCAAAATTCCTTTTGATTTATTTACCAATACACTGACGGCTTCGAAAGTCCTATGTGAAGGTTCACGTCCCCGACATATAGGGCCGTCCCCAGCCTAGTTAATTAAATCGCCCTGTATGCCCCAGGCAACAGGGGCGATAGTGTACATCCCCACAAAACGTTACTCATTTCAAAATACTGGAAATAAAATCAAATAAACATGCATATATGCACATGGAGTTATAAACAACTCGTACCAGTACTGAGAGACGATTCAGTCGAAATAATTTGAGCAAATCGATGAAAATCTATCGCGGTTTGCCATTTTAAGGAAGTTACCCGTGAAATCACGCATGTTGACGAATAAAAAGTCCAAGGGACATAAATCTTACAAATTTTACCCGATACCTTCTCATGCAGCTCAGTGCAAGTGTTACGTGCTAGCGTCACGCGCTCATCGGCTCAGTCTCGCGCTAGCCTTTGCCTAACTCAGTTGACATACTTTGAGGTTATAGCGCGCGTGGCGAAAAAGTTAACGGCAACCAAAAAAGTGGAGTTGGAATTCTTCAAAGTCACCATAATTCTCACAACTAAACTTCATCGAAGATATATGTATAGAAGTAGAAAGGACCAATGAAGAAAGTAAGCGCTTTTTTAAGTGACAATTTTAAGCCTATAGTGGAGTTGACGAGATGACCGGTGGCCGGATTTGGCCTACCGCCCGTTTTTAAAAATACATGGAAGAAATGCGTACAGAAAGCGATGAGAAGTATTGTAGCCTCTAACTGGCCAACCGAGGGGCTACGTGTTGCCTATCCCCAGCCGGGATGAATTCGGAAGTGTGTTCATTAATTATTTTTATGTTTAAAAATTTCGTTACTGGCAAATGACGAATAGGTACTAAGATTTTGGGTCCATCCATGACCCGAGTTTTTGACCTGATCTGCCATTCAACGTATCTAGGCGGCACCGCGGTCCTACTACTGTTTTCGGATTTTTTAACTACTTGTTGAAGTGATTCATGTAACTCACCTGATATTTGAAATCAATGCATTACACATATATTATGCACTTGATATGAGTCAACTTAGTTATGACTTATGAGGGGATTTATGGGGGGAGGTCTGCCCTACCACCTGCGGGCATGACCGAAAAAAGAAAAAAAGTTTCCGTCAACGTGCCTCTTTTAGAGGCTATGCGGACATTTCCCTTGGAAAAATAGTAGTTTCCCTCTTACGGTATCGTAGATCCGCCACTCCTAGAGATCTCTCGATTTTTTTTATTGGACTAAGAAAGAACATCTGAAGTCAAGTGCAGCTTTGAGAAAGGCAATGCAATCTTTTGTCCACACAGTTACAGACGGTTCTTGTTGTTCTTAATATTTGCTACAAGGCAATAAACCAACAGAATTAAAAAAAAAAACGGAGGACGATAACACTACTGAATGCCAGTTATCAAATTTTGTCTTATTCACGAAAATCAACCACGAACCTTGCTGGCAGACATGATGGTGAAAATGCAAAATGTTTTACGATCCTTCTTCAACTTTGGTGAAGACAGTGGGTAAAAATCCTGAATTCTAGTTCTTACGTGAGAGCAGAATATTTTCTGCATATTTTCTTCCCAGCTGGGAGTAGGCAAGGGAACCCACGATCACATTAACTGTTTTTGATTCGCGCACGAATAACTGGACTTGTTCAGAAAAATGGGATTATTAAAGTACTTAATATTGGTAACTTGGAATCAAAGATTATTCAATATGCTGACGACTCAGCTCATTTCCTTGGCGGTTCAGAGAAGTTTCTGGAAAAGGTTTAGATCTTTCAGATCACTATTCTAAATACTTCGGTTCAAAACTTAATTTAGATAAAACTGAGTGAATCTGAATCGGCGGCATCAACTCTAAGAAAAAAATTATATTGTCATAGTGGGATATAAAGTGGGCAACAGTCCATTTACTGTACTTGGAATAACATTTTCTGCAGATTTGCTTGATATTGTACAAATTAACATTGCAGTTAGATGATATTGTACAAATTAACATTGCAGTTAGATGATATTGTACAAATTAACATTACAGTTAGATGATATTGTACAAATTAACATTGCAGTTAGATGCTCATTAATGTGTGGTCCAAGAGAAATTCTACAATCCTAGGCAATATTACAGTTATCACCGTAAAGTGTCCTAAAATCGAATAAAAATAATCGCCAAAAGAGTCATTTTCCATTTTCAGTACCACATTGCATTGTTAACAATTCTCAAAGTTTCATCATGCGTTTGTTGGTGACAGATGTACGATATAAATTAGGCAAATAATCGAGTAAACATTTCTTCTTATTTATGTCTATTGAAAATATTTACATGAAATAAAATTTCAGTTTTTGTGTTCCAAATTTAGGAAACTTTACCGTGAATCAATTTTACTTCCCAATATTAGTTCATCTTTTTATCACCCTTCCAATTTTTTTCGAGGAATAAACATTGCTTTTCTATAAATTCATTTGGTGGGGGAATGATAGAATAGCACGCAAAACTTTAATGGTGGGTGTGACTATAGAATGAAACATATGAATTCGTACACCAGTGCCATGAAATTATGAAACTGACACAGATCCTAACTGGGTAATCAACTGCAATGATCACGGTTCCTGTTCATAAACTCCCAGGTTTGGTGCATTAGCGTATTAGTTTTCTAAAATCAAAAATGAGTGAACTGTGGAAGGGAGTTTTCATTGATTTTTAAGATTTCTTGACAGAAGTCTTCTCAGATTGCTATTCACCTCTGAATTAACCGCTGTTATACATTATCAAAATTGATATTAAGCCAATATGTATGAAACAACGGAAAGGTGTAACATATGTCATTTCGCTCTATGATCACAACATTTCTAGGGGTTCATTTAGGGCCATTAAATCAGAACTTAAAGTTGTACCTAAGCCTGATAGTGGCATAATAATGCTATATTCTCCCTATGAAAATTGTGACCTCAAATAAAAAGGAAGTCGCTGTACGGTACACTCCTTGGTAAGACTATGCTTTTAGATTAAAAAACAACATTAGGGCAAGCAGCAGAACTACCAATTGTGAGTTTAATCATATATACGAACAACTTTTTTCGGAATACAAGGCCATCGACTGAAATCTATAAGAAATCACTGCAGTTTAAAAAACATATATTTGTGGACTGGTTTGTTGATAGATGGGCAAAAGTGTATTTTGCTTTGGTTTTTAAACTGCTCATCTCACCTTAAGAACAATACAAGAAGTGATACAGTTACTGCCTGCAAATCGAAAACATTATATGCAGGCAAATTAACAAAGTATAATAACAATAAATACGAAGAGGATTATTAATGGCAGATATCAAAAGACAATTTCTAAGTTCTAACAATGTACTACGTAGGATATTGCATGATCTAATTACAAATACAAAAATACACAGGCGAATAAACACACAAAGACACAAAAACACGGAAAGGTTGTATCAATGAGACTTAAGATTTAAGTTTACTATTGTAAATGAAAGTGGACACTATATCTACCAGATCTAACTTAAGTGGTTGTTAACCATAAAGAAAAGCGAAGCACGTTTTTAATTATAGGTGGTAAATGTAAGTGACATCAATTTTTGAAGAGATTGACAGGATCTATTTGGTGATGGGACCTTTAAGAAAAAAGTTATTAACACTATTCAAGGACCCAATACACAAAAATTTATACCTCTTGAAAATTATGTCGAAATTTTTGAGAATTAAAGAAAAGACCAGCACGTAGTTGATTAAGAATTATTTCTTTGTGTCTTGTAATAGTTGTTATAAAAGCAGTCGGTGTGGATGAAACTCATGAGACTGACATCTTTTGACAGCAAGTTTCAGCGATTGCCAAACGTTGTGCAATTTTTAGACGACAAGGAATAACGTTCCGCAGCTGGATGCACTGAATAAGAGGAGGTTTACGAAATAAATTAGAAAAATTATGAGGTATTACAAACTCAAGCATGATGTGCTAAAATGGGTGCTTCTGATATTGTTAAAAAGTAGTAAATTGTAATGATTATTAATATTGTGAAAACTCCTATAAATAATGACGTGTTGTTTTCTAAGGTCTGAGAGTCGAAAGTTTTTGCTTCAGTTACAGTAACGTATGCCTTACTGGAAACCCTTATGGAACCAGACACGCACAATGCTGCCCAATACACTTTGATTACACATCCAGTACTGCGACATGACAAAACAGGTGAAAGTGGATCATGATGAATAGAGGCCGGCGGATACGTATGGTCTCATTTACTACGTAAGCCAACACTGGGGCGCATTATGTCGCCAGCCGACTAGAGCGACGTCTTGCGTGAAAATGGCATTGGCTGAATTACTTTGTTGCACCTTTGCAGCATTTGTTTGTATGTGTTTCTTGACTTTGCGACAATGCGGGGAGTGGCAAAGATGCACTGAAAGCCTGGAACAAGTCCGCTGCCAACAAAATGACGCACAAGATGGAAGTACTCTAATAAAGCAAGCACTCGCAGATACTCCAATAATTCAACTGTTGACAGAAGCAGATAGTCCCAGTACAAACCTCTGGACAGACTCGGCAGTGATCGGCTCAGGTTCCTGATGTGACGTGTTCCGAAGATAGCCGAAGTTGAAAATTTTCTGTTCTCAAAATTTTGTGGGGAAGTGGGAGCGAGTTTTAAACGAATAATAGAAAAATATAGGGTATGAAATAAAAAGAAATGTGATTTATAAGCAAACTTTATTACTAGTCAACACATGTGTATACATATTAAATACAACTAAATAGCTGTGAACCAATCTCTTTAAGACACTGCGACAGACGACGAAGCCACCAAAGACCCTTAGACGGCGAGGAAGTTTTCAGGAGAAAAAAAATGTATATATGAGGATCATACAGTTTTAGAAATTGGCCACCGAACCTATGTTCAGCCATATTCAGCAATATTCTCCGACACAACCGAACGAGCCCCCCAATTATTGGACGAATTGGGCAAAAAGGTCCGCCTCAGAGAAAAAAAAGTCCGGGTAAACGAAACAAGAGTCCACAAAATCCCACGGGAAGCTGGCGCGGATGCACAATTCGTGGGCCTGAACCAAGTGGCACGGTTTTTTCATTAGTCCTCGTTGATTTCATTCACTAAAAGGTCCGCACACCGAAAAATTCGAAAATTCGAGCCTCCCTATACTTTAGGTTGGTTGCGCGCATGCAAACAATAACCGAAGAGCAGAGACCGTTAAGCAAAACCTGAAGTTTGCCCCGAGATAAAGTTGGCAAACGACATGTATTACGAAAAATCTTGGCAAATCCAGTACAAACTTATATGCTGGTACCAGAAAGCTAGAAAATATGGTTACGATCTTCATTAACGCACTTCAAGATATTCCAGTCTTGTTCGTCATATCCGCGACAGGCCCACAAATGTTCGACTCGCTGTGTCGGCTGTCACATTGCAGAACCATTTTTTTAATTAAGCCGATATTGTTCTTTCATTAAGGAGGGTAGCAAGTGGCGACGTCTCGTTTCAACAACCAACACAAAGTAAGTGTTGTTTATGCCAAATGTTCAGTGATTTACACAGTACACCAATGTGGAAAGACTTTGCCAGCCGATTCCGCGCATCTGCTGTGGGAGCGAGTATTGGCAACAATGGCCATTGGTGGCACAGATGCCCGGGACGAGATGTTGCTTGGAAACCATCATCTGCAGCACCATCTTGGCCACTCAAAAATCTCTAGATTTGTTTATGTATTGCGACCACATTGAAGAACCTTTTTAGCGATAAAAAGAGAATTCGTTCAAGACTTTTGAGATTTAAATCATGGTTCCTTATTCTTTGAGCGACTTCTTCTTACCCGAAAAATTATTAAACGGCAAAATGGTGTCTGTCATGACTCAAAATTTCATGTTAAACTGATTGGACGTGAACTAAAACAATTCAAAAGCGAATGGGGGATCGTATATAGTTAAGTAGTTTCAATTCACAAATTTTGTGGGGAAATCTTAACCACGTGAAACTAGGTCGCAAGCTCGTCAGAGACCGGTAGATAGGCGTATCCTTTGTTCACTTTGTTCTTCTTTCTTATAACAAAGATAATGGTACAATATCCGTGCGACCTGGATTGTTATATCCAACAAAGACGCTAAAACGGAAAACAATTGTAGTGCCCGTCGCATAAATCTCGCAAGTTAAACAATAGCTTGTGATTACGATACGACGTCATAAGTCAGTTTTTGTTTCTCTGAGGAGGACCTTTTGGCCACTTCGCCAAATAGGGGACTCGTTCGAGCACCCCCCCNCCATGCGTGCGCGCATGATCTGCGATGAGATTAGGCTACAATGACTTGCCCAGATTTTTTGGGATTCAGGTGGATTGTTGCAACCACCGTGCTGTCTAGAAAAAATAAAAACCTTTAATCATGCAGACTTTCATCGATTTGTCGGGAAATGCTAGTATTCCCATGGAACTTGCGTATGGGTCACTGTGTACGTGCGTTGAAGTTTAACTGCGAGTGTCCTTGGTACTTAGACACCGACCTTCCTTTCGACAACGTATACCGTAGGCCTACACAGAATAGTCAAGATTTTGAACAGTCCTAGTTCCGTGTGGATGGAAAATGGATGTGTCCTCAGCTGATTAATGACTAACAGAAACTACGACGGAATGAAACAAGTACTTCGAAATATCGTGTGTTTTAATCATGTCTCATGGTCAATTGCTTCACCAATGTTCTGTTGAGAGTCGAACATTGTTCCGACGATACGAACTGAACGGAATCATGTTAACGACAGGTGTCGTGTATTCAACCAATTTTGCATATCGGAAAGCGTGCTCCCGAAGTATAGTCAGAAAAGCAAAGTTAATTAATCCTGAACCTTGCGTTTAACTTGATATACAGACTTACGTCACCCCTTTTTTGTAATTATTTATGTCTCACTGAAAATAAGAATAAGCACATCAAAGAAAAATCTATATCGAGCACAAGCAAACACACAAAACATTTACATGCACGCAAAAACAAACACACAAACATCATCTAACTTATAAAATCATGTTTTTGCAGGTAAGAAATAAGGATTTCCTAAAACAGTTTGAAGGGGTTGGATATTTCTTTGAAAATAGTAGTTGTGCAGATAGTACTTAGATTTTGTAAACCACGGATCATTTACTCTCTAAAAATGTTAAAAAATACTTAATGTTCAATTAGTAGCCCCAAAATTACATCAAAAATGTGCCACCCCGGCCATGATAACATTTTATCTAAGTCTTAGATTAAATCTTGTTGAGATGCTAAGCAGACTAAGACTTTAAATCTCCTACTACAAAAATTTTCAAGAAGTCACATCCACAAACATGTGATTAAATGTTTCATACAGCAACACAAAAGTCACGTGTGTCCTCACGAACTAATCTTATCTATTTCAAAAGGCTTTTTGTACAAAACTTTCTGCTTCTTTGGCAAGGTACATTCGCCCTCTAGTGTTGTGCTTGTGATTGAATTCCAAAAATAGCACATAATGCTAGCTAGTCCGCAGTCGCACGTTAAGTTATTACCGTGAAAATAGTGATCAGGTAGGAAGTATTTTGGGACCGCTGTGAATCGATTGAAAGCAAGATTCAACTCGTGAAGATAGGTACTTGTCTTTGTCATTGTGCTGGTACGCCGGATCACATCCAGAGGCGGATCTACGGGGGTATTTAGGGGGTTCAAACCCCCTCGCGACAGGATCAAAAATAAAAATTTAGTGCTTGTGTCACAGAATGCATGGTATTTCAACTGAAGTTCGAGCCCCTGATACGTGATGTTGAGATGAAGCAGTAGGCCTACTCACGCCGACGCACCAGCCACTCCGCATCTCATTTGCAATAGACACGTACGGTCTCTGTGAAAGTTTTAAACAACAGGTAGCGCTGTTAAACGACAATGGTGGACATGATCGCAGTGACGTGATGAACTTCTAAATCTCTCCATAGATACACGTTATCTGTACTCTATCCTGTAAGTATGTTCAAAGACCTGTTCCTCTAACTATTTTATAACGTACGATTTTTATTTAGGAAATAGCATACACTAGGAAAGGAGAAGGGATTAGTAAATTGTCGGTCAGTTACGACGAGTTGGCCAATCGTGGATTTCAAACCAGTTTCACTCTCGTCAGCCGTTCACCGTTAGGCGTTATGTAGACCCACTATATTATAAGAACATGGTAATTACGCATGTTCTGACATTGGAACTTAAAACCATCAGATATTGTGTATTGGCCTGAAATCGCTTGTTACCGGCCAAACAAAGGTTTGTGGTTTTCTCAGAATTACCTCCGACCCGAAAATGAGCCAAGATTACTTTTTCGGGTCAGTCTATCACGATCAAAACGCGATATGTGTCGTCTGTGAAGAATTACAATTATAGCCACATAGTTATCTTAAAGGTAATTAAATTAATAAACATGCGTTCCCGTCAAAAAAACTAATTTTTGATTTAGACCGTTTGCTATAAAATTGGTCTCGATTGGTTCCTTACTAGGCTACTGATGCTTATTTCCATTCAACTTTTAAATTTACTCTTCATAAGAGTTTAAGGGTCTGTAACCCTCTTCATAAGAGTTTAAGGGTCTGTAGCCCTCATTCACTTCATATTGGATGGCCTTCCTACAAGTCTCATTACATGTTGCGGTTCTCAAGATCATAGCTCCGGTCTTATGACCGTAGATTGCTTTGATTGACTACTCACTGACCTTCCGTTGGAGGCCAATCAAAGCAATCTATGGTCGTAAATAAGATTTCAAGAACCGCAACACACAGTGATGCAACTGAACGAGACTTGTCGGAAGGCGATCCAAAAGAGTGAATGAGGGTTACAGACCCATTCTCTCGTATGAAGAGTAAATTAAAAGGTGAGTGGAAATAATCACCGGTGCACAATACCAGGGTCTCAACTGCCATAGTAGGGATGGTGATCATCCCATAGGCACTTGATACCCTGGAACTTTTTCGGTAAATTATGGCTCACACTGATCAAACCATCATAGTCATGTTGCTATACGTACCTTTTGCATATAGAGGGACACTTTAGGAGGCTGTTGATGTCTTTCACTCTTCCCAGCACGAACAAATACTCCGGCAATCAAACTATTTCGAACAGTCCATCGTTCACTTCTTTCCTAGCCCAGAAATCACATCTTTTTTGACAAAGGAACACTTTGAGACCAAGTTCATCATTGTCAATGGTCTAAATCAGAAGTTGTTTTTTTTGTGACGGAAGGTGAGTTTATAGCCACTTTATATTATGCAATGGCACCGTAATTCTTTGATGAAAGTGGAATTTCTACCTGCAGTGCACAAACGGGCAGAATGCGTCCTGACGAACACAAGAGAAAGAGGAGTCAACAATACAAGAAAAAACATGCGATCGAAGAGCAAACAAAATCTAAGGACAAGAACAAACAAAACAGCAAGCCTAGCAAGAATGATGTTGGCCAAAAACATAAGCCAATAACAACTTCATTAGTTGAAGGCAATAAAGCTGGGGACAATGCTGAGGTAGTATTTGGACAAGGTTGTTACTCTCTTGTCACTTAAAGATTTATAGGACACTGGGAAAATGTCCAAATTTGGCTAACTTCGGAACATCATATCTGAGAAATGGGTGATCGAATTCATGTGAAACTTTCATACACTATGCTATTTTATAAAAAATCATTAAAAGTTTTTTAATGTTCCACTGTTGCATGAGGGGATATCATATGAAAGGACTTTTATGTTTTTCGTGAAAAAGTCAGAAGTTGCATAAAATGAAAACGAATTGATCAGTTAGAAAACTGTAGCAGCGCTTTTGAGATTTCATCGTGAACTTGATTTACATTTTATGAAATTTAGTCATGTTATTGATACCGATATTTTGTTATCATTGTACCTTCCATTTTGCTAAATTAACGAGTGTTAAAAAGTCAAAAATCAAATTCTATGGGCTTTCCACTTTAAGAAAATATGTATTTCTACTCGTTAAAGTCAATAGTTTTTGTATATTTGGCTAATTAAACAGACTTGTTGATAGAGTCCTACACAACTTTAACAAGTCTAGGCGTACATGTGTGGATGCAATATTGCCGTTGTCTCTCTTTGGGCATTCGCTGTCTGTCTAGTTTTATAATTGATGATTTCAGCTTTTTGATTGATTTTGCTTTTAAAAATGTAACAACAGATTTAGCTTTAACTTTTCAATTTGAAGTTGGTTTAATCAACTTTGTCAGAATTTTGATAATTTTAGTGACCAAATTTGGCGCAAATGTTTCATTTGGTTAGGTTTTGTCATCAATAAACTGTTCATGCGTTATGAATTTTTATGCTCTCCCTATGGTAATTTGATTATAAAGTACCTCTAATTGTTTTATTTACCGATTTATATTCTCTAATTATAAACATTTTAAAAAATATACAATTTTTATTGTTTTTGTAAGCAAAACTGCAGTGGCAATTGCATGAAGTCAGATCCAACCAGACCGAGAAATTGAAATAAAGCGTAAAAACACTTAACCAAAAAGCTGGGGGTACAAACTAGAAAAACCACTACTTTGTTTAAGTTAAGAAAAAACTGACTGATGCATGTTTTACTTAAGGCCAAAAAAGCATCTTTAGTTCTTGTTTGTACCTAACTAATTTTGAAGCCTGTGTTCACTACTTGAAGAATAAAATAGTTTCTTTTGAAAAGCTCTACAAAGACTCGCCAATAAAGTTTTAAGCACTGTTGCTTGTCCAGTGAGGCAGAAGTATCTATAAATGATGCACTGTCTCGCAGGCGCGAATTCTAAGCAAAGCTAGAATTGTCATAAGCATGTAATTTATTGCGAAGACAAGGCTGCCAGTTTAGAAGAGTGAAAACATTGCCACTTATGTAGAGTTGATAGTTTTTCGTTTAAATACTCAACATCGTCAATGAGTCAAGTTAATGAACTTTTGTGTAAAATAAAGCTTAAGTTATCACTGTCTTAGCCTAGACTATGTTTACAACCTGGCCCCCAGTAGAATAGTATAAATTTTGTGTTTGTCATCCTCAACTCTGATGAGCCTGTGTGAGAAGGTGCTGGACATATCACTGAATGATAACTTTATTTTTACCATTTTAGGTAACTAACCATCAGCTTGTATACAGACGGCGTAAAATAGAAAGTAACTGGCAACGTTACGAAGATGACAGTGAAGATGTGGAGAGTACAGCGACTTCTAGAGGGGAGAGTTTTCAGAAGCTGCTGAGCTCAACAGGTGTGTTTATGTTCATTTATACCTAAAAGAAACTTCTTGCAAACTAGCACTTTATATATAATGTATGGCGTCATTGTACCATGTTAATCCCTATTCCTGTTTGAAAACATTGAAAATTGTGATACATTATTAGGCATGTCCATGACCTACTTACTTTGTGAGGCAGATCAAGAAAAATTTGGCATTTTTCAAGCCTCGAAAGTGTTATGATATACCGTCAGAGGTCCTAAAGTCGTGAGTGCCCTAAAGTCGTGAACGATTTCATTTCCTCTTCTGCGCGGTCCCGCGATATCTGGCGTTGAGGTTTCTAGCGTTCATCTGCTTACGAACGTCAAACGAATACCCGGACATGTTGGTATTCACAATATGATAACAAACAGTGAGTGAGTGGCTTCTTTTTTCAAATGTATCTTAAAAACAGCATATTTTACTATTCCACTTTTTTGTGCATTTTTGGGATATATTTTTTTCGAAAATATTCATCGTTCAGATTTACTCAAACACGCGCTGCAGGGGTAGCTTGAACAATGTATCAAAATGTCCCAGGGTCGATCAAATTTTGTAAGGCCAAAGCAATAAAATACAGAGATATACTTGATGCTGGGTTCTTAGCGTTTTACGTGAACAACTTCATTGAGAACGTCTGTACACATCAAAGTTGGGTGCAAAACATATAACAATTTATTTCAATTGAAACTGAATTAATAAACAATGCAGTCCATTTTTATGTCGTCTAGAGTAACTGTAAGCACATGTAGTTGACTTGTGTGGTCTTACTTCTTGTATTCCCGTCTAAACGAAACGGTCACGACTTTAGGGCCTCATTCAAAATGGCCGGCGATATCAGCGACCGTTTCAAAACTCTGCTTACGGAGACAACCAAGGATTAAGATTGTCAAAACGCGTATATTTGTGAAGGCATATATATGTCCATGACATCACATGAGCAGTTGCTAAGGGACATTGGGTAGTATGACAGTCAGCTGCTTATTATGCTTATATTCACGACTTTAAGTCACCGGTGTATACGAAGGGTGTGAATGACCAATCCATTTTATAGTGCAGAGTAAGAGAAATGCAATATCTTTCAAACCTCTGTAGGTACTCTTAAATTTAAGGAATGTATTTGGCTGACCTATTTTGTGAAGTATGTTTTAAACTTAAGGCACCAGTTTTAAGGGGATATTCTCGGCAAGAAAAATACTTTTACAGAAAATAGCAGGAGCATGGAATTGAACCCTTTAACTCCATAGAACCATCAGAATGTGCCACTGCTGAGCCAAATCCTTGCATATATTTAAGTGGTAAAGACACTGCTCTTTGTTTTTACGATTATCTGGCAGACAACGATGACAATTGGCGTTTTTTAATGAAATGGCAAAAACAACGAATTTTGTTTTATTGCTCTGGTCAAAGTTCATAACTTCAAAAAACCTGCCCCATCCAACAATACCAAAATGTGTGTTTTTGGATGTTAAACCAATAATGTCACTTTAAAAACCTAACATTTACTTGTTATTTGTATAAAAACACTTTCATTTTGACAACTCTCCGTTATGAGGTTGGTTTCTATGTTCTTCTAACATTCTCACATTAGAGAAGAAGTTTGGACTGTGGTAAAACTGACATCATTTTGGCTCAAGACAAGGCTCTAGAAGATGGACTCAACGCCGAGGAAATTTGGGCAGAGCGTGACCTCCTTGGGGGGAGAAGTAACAAACCGCCAGTGTTTTCTCCAGACTTGTCATCACCAATTTTATTATGGTAAATTGTCCAAGTCATGTCTATTGTACACAGCAGCTGTTTGTTTTTGTATTTCAGGTGAAGCGTTGGCACAGTTTCAATTTGAAGAAGAGAAAGATTGGGCCAGTGATGTGGACGCTTTTTCAGACTTTTTTAAAATCGATTGCCACAAATTGTCTGCTCGTTTGAAGTGCGTCCCATTGCATAAGAGATTACAACTTCCCTTTGAAGTCCTGGATGTGAGTTTTGTTATTAAGTCAGTTTCTCTTTTAAGTTTTGACAGAGGTCTTAAGGGCAGACAAAATACAGCTATTTGCTATTTGTCGTTGTTGAAATACAAGGTGGTGTATATGAAGTAATGAGATGATGCTCTGTTCAGGTTTTCATATTGAGGCAATTCTCTGTTAAACCTTACCAACACCCAATTCAATATTCAGTTGAATGAGTCCCTCCTTTTAGGATTTGAAATGACCCAAAATCTTTTGTTCAACCGGTGGTCCTGATGGCGCAGCCAACTAGAGCATCTGCATGGTTAGCAGAAGGTCCTGGGTTTGAGTCCCAGTCATGGCATTATCTTTTCAAGCTTATTCATTAGGTCACGTTATATGGCCAATAGGTGGCATGCAGACCAGACTTAAAAATGTTCGCAACCTATATTTCCAAGATTTACATATTGACATACACTCACGATTTGAAGGGTGGGATACCCTTCACTAAGTGTGATTAGATTTCTGTGTTTGAATAGTGGTTCTTATTGCTTACTGGACTATAGCGTCTGCATGGTCCAGCCTTGGCAGAAATCTTTTCAGACATATATTAATAAGGTCATGTCATGTGACCAATAGGCGGTGTGCAGACCAGACTTCCAAATGTTTGAATCACAGTCTTTCACCATTTGGCAAGCCCTGAGCACAGTCATCAAATTTCACCTGTTCAAATGAACTCTAACATCAAACTGTAATTGCAGGAAAAGACTATTTCAAAGTTTAACTGCGATGCCGAGGAAAACCGGATAAAATATGCTGATCTCGTGAAGTGTAAATCGAGGACAGATGTCAGTGTTACGTCCGACTGCAAAGTGTCTATGCATGATGACCTGGCGGGTATTCATAATATCAACATCGACCTGGACCAGATCCTCAATCCGTGTACAATAGGGGGTGCTACAGAGAGTGTCTTGAAGGACAATAGAGTAGTCATTGATCACACGATCAAGGAAAGTACGAGATGTGTCAGTGAGGAGAAATGTCTGGATTTTCTTCTTAAGTNAATATAGCTATTTGCTATTTGTCGTTATTGAAATACAAGGTGGTGTATATGAAGTAATGAGACAATGCTCTGTTCGGGTTTTCATATTGAGGCAATTCTCTGTTAAACCTTACCAACACCCAATTCAATATTCAGTTGAACGAGTATCTCCTTTTAGGATTTGAAATGACCCAACATCTTTTGTTCAACCGGTGGTCCTGATGTCGCAGCCAACTAGAGCATCTGCATGGTTAGCAGAAGGTCCTGGGTTTGAGTCCCAGTCATGGCATTATCTTTTCAGACTTATTCATTAGGTCACGTTATATGGCCAATAGGTGGCATGCAGACCAGACTTAAAAATGTTCGCAACCTATATTTCCAAGATTTACATATTGACATACACTCACGAGTTGAAGGGTGGGATACCCTTCACTAAGTGTGATTAGATTTCTGTGTTTGAATAGTGGTTCTTATTGCTTACTGGACTATAGCGTCTGCATGGTCCAGCCTTGGCAGAAATCTTTTCAGACATATATTAATAAGGTCATGTCATGTGACCAATAGGCGGTGTGCAGACCAGACTTCCAAATGTTTGAATCACAGTCTTTCACCATTTGGCAAGCCCTGAGCACAGTCATCAAATTTCACCTGTTCAAATGAACTCTAACATCAAACTGTAATTGCAGGAAAAGACTATTTCAAAGTTTAACTGCGATGCCGAGGAAAACCGGATAAAATATGCTGATCTCGTGAAGTGTAAATCGAGGACAGATGTCAGTGTTACGTCCGACTGCAAAGTGTCTATGCATGATGACCTGGCGGGTATTCATAATATCAACATCGACCTGGACCAGATCCTCAATCCGTGTACAATAGGGGGTGCTACAGAGAGTGTCTTGAAGGACAATAGAGTAGTCATTGATCACACGATCAAGGAAAGTACGAGATGTGTCAGTGAGGAGAAATGTCTGGATTTTCTTCTTAAGTTAGATAACTACATGGATGAGGAATATTTGGGTTCAGAAAGAGCAATTACCGTTGACATTAACAAAGGCACGATCGATAAGAATTCTCTGGGCTTACGTGTTGAAGCAGCTGAAGTGATGAAAAGTAACAGCATTGACAAACGTCAGGAGCTGGGGACTGGATTCACTGAAGACTCACCTGAAGATGTGTTGGACTTTCTGCTGAGTTTAGATGCACCAGTGAAACAAGGTCAGGCAACGATACAAACTTCGTCTAAGTCAAAGCTGGTGGAAAATGATGACAGCCTTGAATACTGGCTTGATGAAATCCTAAGATGAGAACTTACACTGTTGTTTCTAAAGCTGCTATTTTGCACAGGCTTCTTTCGGCCATAGGCCAGTAATTCGTAAAACTTTCATGCGAATTGACCCTCGTACTGCGGTGAAAACCTGATGATAAAATCTGCGAAAAAGAATTGAAAAACAACTGACCTGGAAATTGTTGATAAATATTTGCAACGTAAGGGATGAGTTCATCCTGGATTCCAAAAATTGGGTGTTCAAAATGTACTTCCCCTATTTCTCATGGTGTGAATGACCAATGACGTGTCACTGTGTTTATATGACCCTATTCAATTTGCTCTAGCTCACTTATAGTGTGATGTGTTACTATGGAGACATGGGTCTGCAATTAAGTTTGTTATATGTTACATCATATCTTGAATAAGTTCTCTTCTGGACAGGCCAATGAGCTCCCAGGGCTATTGTTGGCTAGTTTAAAGAAACACCAATGCTTATTTACTTTTACTTGGAGGTCCAAATGCTTACAGGTGATTATACTGGACTGGTGATATCATCACCTGGCTCTTCAAGGGATCTGTTTCATGGGTGGGGCACCATAGGGGGCTGGGGGAGGCTATAGCCCCCATTTTTTAAGTGCTGCGCCGCCCATGAAAGTGACTTTAGACAGAAATTTGGTGTTGCACTCTCACTTCAAAATTACTGAATAAAAGTTTAGCCACACAATAATTAGCATATCACAACCTATATACAAATTATCGCAGTAACCAGAAGTAGTGGGTGTATTTCCAGAGGCTTAGCGTTTTTGCTAAAGTGAGTTTTATTAGTTTTCAGAAATAGTGTGGGTTGCAGGACTAAATTTCTGGCTTAAGCATGCGCGCACCCAGGAGGGGATCAGGGGGGGCTCATTAGAACTCTAATGAGCCCCCCATTTGGCGAAGTGGGCAAAAAGGTCCGCCTTAGAGAGACAAAAAGTCCAAGAAAATGAGGCATAAGTCCATTAAACATACTCAAACGCGCAATTCACAGTGGCGCTCCCGTTTTCTTTTTTTTTTATTTTTTTAGTCCGCCCGCTTTTTTGTTACCAAAAGGTCCACCCACAAAGTCAGGAATTCGAGCCCCCCTCCATATTGAAGTGTGAGTCACATTTCATGCAAAAGATCCCTGGAGATACTTCTTTGCAGCCAATAACATGGGAGGAACATGTTTGACTTGGTGAAAAGACGCATTCACAGTGTGCGTGATTAGATGCAAGGTGTTTTAAACAAATTGCGGTCTTGTCCTCTAGAAGCCACGAGTATCTGGTCCCGTGCTACCAGTAACCACATAGCAATCTGAAAATATGTCATTTCCACATGGCTACATTATGTAAGTGTATTAAATTAATGAGAAATATAAACCATCACCACAGTGCTTGCTTAAATTGCACCCATTTCAGTGCAGTTATTGAGATTGTGAAATCAGCAGTTTAACAAATGTGCAGAAACCGAAATTCAAATCATACTTAATACAATATTTCACAAATACCATCTACTCAATTATGACGAAAACCAATTTTTACAAACAAAATTTAATATAGCATACTTGCGGCTTATGAATACTAACATATTTAAATCTACATCATGTTCATCTAGTAATACAGCATTAATTTTAAATAACAATCTTATGCAATAATCACAAAAAATACAGTGTAAACAAAATTAAACAATAGATGTTAAGCCCACTTGCAGCCTATGAATTCTCCATTATTCAAATTTAAAGCATGTTCACTTCAAACAGTGTTTCTGAAATAATAATCTGGTAAATAATACAAAAATGTGTTGTGAGCAAAATCAAAAAAATAACCCAAGTGTCGCACCTTTTGAACTCCTAATTAATGGAATCCAAAGTGAATCATGTGACAGCGTGATATATGGGTAATTCTTAATTTTTGAAATTTTTTGTTATACAATATCCTGTTTTAAAAAGGCACTACACTAAGTTTCAGGTTTTGTGTACTGTGATATGTCTACAGTTACCTATTGTCCTTGAACTTTACAACAAGTAGAACTGTTCAGGATGTCACTGTCTCAGTAAACAAGCTTCAAGCTGTTGTCAAATTCTTAATCCAAAATTGCGGGTTGACGGTTTTACACTGAGCACGATTCAAAGGACAATATCAAATTGTCACAGACATTGATTTTTCAATGGTTTACGTACTTGCAAAACAATTCGCACTGCGTAAATAACAACCAGTGCTTCCTAATCACAGGATTGCCATACACATTAACAAGGAGTCTGACAGTTCTGTTTCTATGAGCCATTGTAAAACTGCATTGAGTCCATCTTTATACGAGCTTTCGTCTCTCTTCTTGACCATCATCAGCTGCTGAAATCGCCACAGGGCTGTGCATCCATGCTGTCGTCTCCCATGTCATCTATTTTCCGTTTTAATTTCTCACCTACAAACAAGGACATTATCCTTATGAAGAGTACATTCAACGCTACCTTTAGAAGAGTCAGTCACCGATATAGGTTACAAAAACCCTCGTGTTGTGCTCTGATCTGTGACGTTAATCAATTTCTGAAGAAAACCAGTGATCTTCATTTTATCATTGACTTTTGATGTTTCCTAATATCATTCTGAGTTTTAACTGCCAGTGAAGAACCACCATAATGCTCAGTAACATAAATATGACACTGCGTCTGAGTGTAAAATTTATATCCCAAATACGTATGCAATGTCCATGATATTTCTTACTAAATATAACTGGCCTCAATACACCTTACGCAGTGTCCCATACTTAAGAAATGTGACAAATGACAAAATCACCCATGACCGAACATTAAGAATTAAAAAAATAAGAATGCAATTTCGATTTGAATTTCAGTGTCACAATTATAGAGACTGTCATTTGTCCCAATTTTTACCCTAATTTAATGAGTTTGACAAGAACTGACCAATCACTTTGCAATAGCGCTGTTGAACACTATACTGGCTTGTGCAGATTCTAGGTTCCTCAGAGTCTTCTAATAAGTTTGGAATGACACATGCTCTTGACTTATAGGCCCACGATATAACAGCCACCCATTATGCATTGCAAAATCAAAGGGAATATATTAAAAACATGACCACATAATTTCCATATAGTCCTGGCTCTTCTAAGGAAGATAGAACCAGCATAAGCCAGTGTAGTAGCTTGAAGCAAGTCATCCATTGCTGATCACATGATTAACTGTGGATGGAGTGAACTCCAGGTCAGCAGGTCACCTTCGAGTGGTTTGCATACAACATCGATTTTGTTGCAAAATCAATGACACGAAACAATATTTTAAATGTTCGGCAAAAACTGTGTGACAAAGTACCAGAAGTTGGGTAGGATTTGCAGCAAATCTATGAACTTATAATGAAGTCACCAGTCATCAAAGGTTTTCTAATATAGGCGATCTCTCATTGGTTCCGCAAACTTGCAGGTCTTTTGTGTTTCAGGAGTTTGGATTGGACTCGTGAATTGCAGGCTGTTCATATTCAGACAAAAATTTCCTACATAGTCACATTAGCTGGTGATTCAATGGACAGGTAAACAAACTGGATAAACTATGTTCCATATTAGAAAACAACAATGGACAGGTAAACAAACTGGATAAACTATGTTCCATAGTAGAAAACAACAACTATATGACAAGAAATTGAAATTAAAATATCAAATTTTCCTTTGAATTCTGTGTTTTGCTACACGCACAGTCCATACTTTTAAAACAGCATTTTTGTGAAATAGGGGTACAAGTAACCTTAAGACTGAACTTGGGCTCAACGATCAGCATAACGTCAACTCACCAAATGTGACCTGGTAAAATTTCCAGGTCGCCAAATGGTATACGAGGTCACTAAAAAAGATAACCCCGCATAAGATGGTGCAAAGTCTTGGTCCTAACAAACAATGCACAGTTAAGATTCCAAACTTCAAAAACGAAAAAACAGAGCAGCTGAATTAGAAAATTTGAGGAATCTGAAACAATGTCAAAAGGACAAGGAGCAATCCCAAAGATGCCATCAGGGCATTTTCTTAGTTGAATGAAAAATAGGGATGAAATGTGCACAATGACAATGGATTTACCGAAGGTACTTAAGGAGGAAGAAAACTTTGTCTAAAAATTCACCAAATTCATGGCCACATGGAGTTTTTATCTGATTGCCAAACAGAGTTCGAGGTCGCATCGGTGAGCTGTAGGTTGCCAAATCAAGTGTTGGAGCTCAATAAATTGGACGGAATTTCTCGATCGTCATTTTATCTGTCAAAAGCAAAGTCAGTTGAAAGGACAAAGACTAATTGTGCACAAAACACTAGATGGAGACAGATGGTGCTTTTAGATCACTTACCTTTCCATTCTGACGGTTGGCCATTTCGGTGAGACAGTCTAGCAAGGTAGATAGGCTCGTACTCCTAAAAAAGTTAACACTTTTAGTTTTCAGTCACACACTTGAAAACACTTCAACCTTTCAATTGAAGAACCATTTTCACTGCAACTTTTTATTACCATCATCAAAAATTCGTCAGAGTCTTAATTACTTTTTACTATTGTCAGGAAGTCAATATTGATTGTTGTAATATTCCTAAAGAGACTAGTAGGATTCACTTCTGTCACTATTGATATCCCACTACTTTCAACCATTAAAGTGGGTAATGGTCGAATATAACATGCCTGAACTTTGAGAACCAGTTTTCTCCACTAAATAACAAGCACCAAACTGGTTCTCAAAATACGGGCACGTTATATCCAACTATTGCCTTGAAGTGTACAGTAATTCTTCACTTACCGGTATTTAGCTCAAAATATGCCCAACAAGTAAAATTTTATTTTGTTAAATTTCTTAACAAAAGTGAAGATTAAGAACATTTTATATGAATATTACAATATCAATTTCAATATGGCGTGGAAAATATGTTGCAAACATTTTGAGTCTTGTCAGCACGCCATCTGTTGGTTACAATCATACATTGTGGTAAGTAGATGACATAAAACAACATTCGTTCAAATTCCCATTGTTTGCAAAGAGGTAATCTGCCTTTGAAAAATGGAAAATTGACAATTTCGGAAATTATTTTTGTGCGAAGTAAGTAAGTGGCTTTGATGTTTAAAACATCACCAACTTCAAACTAGTAATTATTAAAGGACAAAACAGAGTTTTAAATTTTTTTTTCACAAACATGGTGAGGTCATGGGAATTTCATTGGCATTTTACAGGCCTTCCTGGGAAACTAATTGTATTTTCTCTGTAACTACTGTTCAGAGAATGTAAGGACTTATGGCTTAGAGTATTTTTTCCCATATCAAAGATAACAATTCATTTTGATGTATAACATTCAAAAATAATTATCTGCCATATAGAAGTAAAAATTAACATCTATAAGCACCATTACGACCACAGTAAAACAAGAGCAACACGTAGTGTTGATATTCTCACTCTGTGCATTGCATGTGCTGCAGATAAAAAGGACGGTTGTTATTTCAAATATTCCCACTAAAGGGAGCAATGATAGTGAACTTAAAATAGCCTCTAGGGGGTGCAGAGCATGTAGGCAATGCTCTCCTCAATAGGAACACACCTACCAAAATCAAAAAAATAAAACTGCTACTAGGGGTACAGTAGTAGTCAGAAACCTTGTCCAAAATTCGTCATCCGAAGTCACGTTCATAAAATGCATATGCCAATTTCACAATGAAATTCATGGATTACTTTACTTTTAGCACATTGGCATTTGTATGCGGAAATATCATTTGAAGCAATAACTTACCAAAAGTTGACGGGCAAAGCCTTCGTTAGGGAAGACACAAAATCGCTTGGCCTGTACGATTCTAAGTGCTTCTCTAAAATAACAAACCACAACAAGATAAATTTAGAGCACAACAGATTACATATTCTATTTCTTAACACAAAAAAGTTTCTTGAAATTCAAAGTTGAAAACAACCATGATGCCGAATTTTTATGTTTTTTGTCAGAAATCTACATGATTGTAGGATGACGAACCAATTTTTGTTTTAACTGCTGTTACTTTTAAAATGAACAGGATGCAAAATGATGTGCAGACTAAACTGAACTGATAGTTTTGGTTGAGATGATGCATGGGCAAAAATTGCACCAACAAAAATTAGTTCAGGTAAGAGTCTTTCCCATGTTTTTAAAAAAAACAATAAGTCCATTCATTTAAAGTTGACATGTACCAGCCTTCAGTCAAACAATATTATTTTTTATATCGACGAGTTACTGTCATAAAACTGGATTCAACTTGCAGCTTACTCAGACTAGCAGTTCCTGGACCTGACAAACTGAAATTTCATTTATGGTTGAGGCCATGTGTACAGCAGCGTTTTTGAGATCTCATCTTGAACACTTATGTAAACTAAAATTTGTCCATCGCATTGATACTGTTGCTGTGCAATCAATACGCCTTTCTTTTCTATAAATTCATTACAAAGACATGGTCATGTGACCCAATTAGTGGCAGTTGGTAAAGAGTAAAAAATAAATTATACAGGGTTTCAACATTTACAGAGTGGAAATCTTTGGTAGAGATGTGGGTAAATACACAGATTTGACAGCAAGGTCCTATAGATCTAACATCTCAGTTCATTTATAAGAAGCTGACAAGCAAAATGATAGTAAAATGTTTTAGAAGCTATTAAAATCAGTACCATTTTGAAAATAAGTCACCAAGAAAGGTACCAAAGCTTCAGTGGCTTATGTTCTAAACAAGTTGGCACACATGGTCAGTATCGTGTTCAGTTTCATAAATAAGATGTAAATCTCTTTGTGCAAAATTGTAATCCTCGGCCCATTTAAGGTTCTAGTGGTCACATGGTTAGATCTGACCTATGTCTGCACAAAGAAATGACAACAGGTGGAGTATTGCAGGCAATAGGAAAGGTGGCAGGTGTGCATAGCATACCATTCAAGTTTTGAAAAATTGTGTATTTTCTGTGCACCTGATCAGTCTAACTTGTCAAGAGGATCTGTCCCTCGTGCTACTTTACCAATCTTTAAGTAAGGTAGCAGAAATGACCCAAATATTTACAGGAGAATCGCCCAACTTTTGGACATGGCACAAAATGTACTTTTGAGAGGAAAGTGTAAGAAAAGCAGTCACAAAATACAAATTCTAAAACCTATCATTGGCTCTTAGACTACGGTAACAATAAACAAATTCTAAAACCTATCATTGGCTCTTAGACTACGGTAACAATAAACAAATTCTAAAACCTATCATTGGCTCTTAGACTACGGTAACAATAAACAAATTCTAAAACCTATCATTGGCTCTTAGACTACGGTAACAATAAACAAATTGCCCGCGTAGCCACACACCCACCTGTATGGGAGTCCATATTTTTCCATAATATATGCAATGACTAAAGCAGCACTGTAAATACGAAGGAGAACAGTTATTAGCAAAACCTACAAAATACAGTACAAGCCAAAAGTATTCAGACTAAGTGACTCGGAACTTTATGTCATGACAGCTGAGCAGAAGCCAAATTCATCATCAGCGTGGTCTTCTCTCATGAACGATAACGAAGTGTAATTAACAGAAAAGTTAGTACGGTGTCTTTTTGCAATTAGAATTTTTCCACCTAATAAGTATTAGCAGAATTAGCTGACATGATGGGAAAACAGTATTTATCTAGTTCCTTTTGTCTCGTGCTGTATAAATCCTTATTTTGTAGAAACAGGCATTTCTTACCTCACACCATAAAAAATGCCAGACCTAGGTTTGTTGTAATTTTGTGATACTGAAATTCTTTAAAAACTTTACATCCAACAGAAATGGAATCTTATCACAGAAAGGAATATCACGAGATCAATTTCTGAGTCTCAGAGTAGAAAGCCTCATTTCATTTTTATTTTTAGCCAGCTAAGCACGGCAAAATATAGCTTTAACACCATGGCAGACACTTAGGAAATTGCTGCAATGTAATTGGTGGTGTTGACATTTGCAGTGTCATACATGAAATCACTGCGAAGAAATACAATGACCACTTGATTCCGACAGTGGGACAACTGTAGATGCTTTCTCAGAGCCCGTCTGCCATGTAGTAGCAAGATGACTGATGATTGATTACTTACCTACGTGAAATACCAGCATTTCCATGCACAAGAACTTTACCTAAAGATTAAGCAAAAAAGAAAACAATGTCAATGAGTGACTCGCATATGTTTCCTTAGAAAAAATCAAGGAAAGTTCAAGTACTGAAAACCTGACAGTTGCACAGATAGGGTTTTAGTTAAGAACCAAACCACCAGACAGTTACGTAGTTGAATTTTGTGGTAAACCAAGTGTCATCTCACAATTCTTGACATGAGTACAGAAGTCCAGTTGAACAGATTTCATTTCTCTTTTGTTATGTCCAGTGCATAAAATGACCCGCCAACTTGTTCATCTTCATCTCACGCAATAATGAGCCGTCAGTTCTTTATAACAGGGCCATCATTCGTCCGAGTGGAGAGGTACCTGCACCTTCTGAGAGGGGATTTTTGGGGCCGGTCAGGGAAAATTCTACCCCCCGATCACCATCAATAGCACCCCCCACCCTGATGCAGGCCCTCATAGGCGCTGACTCAAGTAGCCAAAATTAACATTTAGTGCTCTTTCAAATTTTCACCAGTGTGAGTTACAGGTGATTTGAACATCAAGGAGAATTCTTCAATCACTCTTTGGGCCTCGTGAGAGGATTTTTGCCTGATTTTTCAATTTTTTCAGAGCGGAATGGGGCTGAATACCGAGGAACTGAGGGCCCTGCACAAGCACAGATATTACGTCTAACCTTAGTAAGAAACAAGTCGAGATCAGTTTCATAATGTTAAGTTGTCTAAATCAAAAGTTAGTTTTTGGCTTCTTCTGTTCTCACTTTGTTGGTAATTTTACCATAACTCTTACCACCACACTCTAGGCATCCATCCACGAACTGACTGACTTGTGGAAAATGTTGAATTATGTTCTCTGTTAATGAGTCAGATATTTCCAGGACGAGGTACCTATAATAAATGACACATAAATCTTTTTGTATAAAATAAATTCAGTAAAAATTTACAATTATAATATTCCTTTAATTTAGGATGATGTGTCCATAGTTATGAGCTTGAAAGCAACTGCAAAACACCAAAAGGTACTAAATAATGAATAAAAAACAAACCATGGTACTTTGAGCACCTGAAAATGCATGCATTGTCTAAAAAGCTAAGTTCCAATCAAAGAAAAATGCTAATTGCATAACTATGAAACTAATGTAAATGATGCAACAGTAAATAAGAGATTTTCACAAATAGCAGCTTGATTCTAAATGAAAATACGGTAATTGAACTGCATTCGTTTCCTTAAAACTCACCTGAAGTCATTGGTAAAATTTGGTTTTATAAAGTTTGCCTCCATCACATGGCGAATACAAATGACATGAGTGATGCCATTTTCTTTCAAATAGTTGAACTAAAATCAGAATAGCAAAGCAGGTCTTTGTTACTAGGTATTGGACACTATCATACATCCAGGAAAAGATCTTGATGCGAAAAAATATTGAAAACTTTTGAAGAAAAACACACATGGCTCCCCTACAATCAGGAAAAAAAATCAAGTGATTTTTCCAGAATTCTTGAATTATAAGTTTTTAGATCCGGTTCTGTGGATTTCAGTGCAGACATTGAAAAACAGCACATAAGTATTTAGACTACAAATTGATAAACATTCCAACTTACTTCATCTCTTTAACAACTTCAGAAGGACACAATTTTATGAAAATTTAAGAATTGTGCCTTAGTTTTTAATCCCTCATAATTTTTCTTAATTCGTTTATGTAAATCTCCTCTTACTCAGTGCATCAAATTGTAGAACCATATTCATTGTCATCTAATAACTGCATAGTTTTGAAACGCTTAAACTTTCTAATAGATATAGTATCCACTTTCACTTTTAATAGCAAATTTAAATTTTAATTACTTAACAGTCTCATCAATATAGCCACTCTGTGTTTTTTCATAATTATGTTTAAATTATTTGTAGTTAGACTGTTCAATATTCTATGTATTATGTTGTTATACCTTAGAAATTATCTTTTGTAATTTTGAAATCTGTCTGCAATGATCCTCATCATATTTATGATTATATTTGTTAATTTGCCTAATCAATGCAGTGACAAGTCAGAACAGGTTGTGGAAAACACCGCTATCCATTCAAGACAACTTACCTGAACACATGGTTATTCCATTTAAAAAGGTTATCAAGAACAAGAAAACAATTTAGATGACCAATTTTGACGTTAATGGAACATCCATTTCATTTTACTTTATTATGACGATACCTTTGACTTGTTGGCTGCTGCGTAGGGGCCAAGGAAGACCCCTGGTACTATCTCCTGCATCTCACGCCACATCACATAAGACCAGTCCTGCAGTAGAAATACTTACAATTAAATACAAGTATTTTAGTTCAGTAACAGAAGAAAACTTGCAACAATAGCTGACTTTCGAAATAGCTGTGCAATATTGAAATTCATTATCCCGCCAGATGGCGATCAGGTCTTTGGTGGACAGGCGTTCAGCACCTACAGATCCCATGTAATGCAGACGAGAAAACAACGTTTCAACACCTTTCCTGCTTGACAATGCCGCCAAATTTCCAATGCTGTGAAGTGGATGTATTACTGCTTTACGAAAAAAGGCAAACGTTTTAAAATATCAATGAATGAACAAGAACATCATGTTCCATACATTCCCCACTGCAAAGAAGAACCTGTGACAAAGCTTTTACACATTAATAAAGCATGAAAATGGTTCCAGGTAATCAGTGCAATGGGCCCACCTGAGTGACCTGCGCAGGTCTGGTACAACATGTACCAGACCTGCATGTTGTAACAGACCTCCTGCAATTATTTTGCTATTTTGATTGTGAAATGAACTTAGGGGCTTCACGGGGTATACGCTGGACACGCTGTTATCACTGGCTTTGTTTCAAATGAAATCAAACATCTTAATTCTTCAGGCAACTTTTACCCTAACGGACCTGATTCAATGATTTCCTGGTTCCCTAACAGTGTTGTGATTAGTGAACAATGTCTGAGTAGCTGAATCAAGCGCTGTTTTTGGCATGTGCATGTTATTTTAAGAAAAACCTTTCTTCACTTTATTTTTAATTTTATGGGGTATACTCCGGGGTATATAGTCCGGTTACCTATTGTCGTCAGGCTCCAAAGGTCGTCCGCCATCTTGTTTCGCGTGCAGCGCAACCACGCGGGACTTAGCGTTCCAATTTGGAGTGCTCGTGTGCACGTTAGGTACTAACTTATCGGAAGAGACACGTATCAAAGTAATGAGACAAAAATCGGTGAGTTTACCGATTGTTTTTTAAAACCACTTAAAAATCAGTAGATTTTACTAATACACTTTTTTGTGCGTTTTCAGAAGATGTTTTCGAATTTAAATTTTCTTCCGACGGGACACAAAACATGATCCAGGGTTTGTTTATGCAATGTATCTGTTTTTCCCAGGCACTAGTAGGATCTAGAAGGCCAAAGGAAAAATCCGCAGACAAATGCGATACGCTGGGTTCTTAACATTTTTGCCTCACATTCACCATTAAACTGCATTGAAATGTTGTCCAATTGGCTTTTATTGGAAACCACAGTGCAGAGCTCAACATCAAAGCTTCAAATCGAGTTTATGTCAATAAAAACAGGCTGTTGCAATTTTCATTACTTCGTTGGCCTTTTTCTGCATGTTTCTCAGTTTTTACAAAAGGGGGCAGCATATGACGAACTTAGGTGTCACAATAAAATGGCTGCCGAAGGCAGTGCACATTTGAAATAACTCGGCACAAATTAAAGAAAACTTCCGAATCGATGAATGCGGTATATCTGTGAGAGTTAAATCGAATCCTATTCAGATCATAACTTTGAAGTGGAATAATTCGGTGAGTACAACAGCAAGTCGGTTTTATGCTTAGGCGGACGACCATTGGGTTCCCGAGTATAATAGTATAAAGTTAGGATGTGGCAGGTCTCTGATTTAGAGATCAAGGCAACTATTGAATATCGTGGCCCTTTGCCTTTTATCTGTAATTCAATGTATGAAACTGGTTTTTTAAATAAATCAAGGACATCTGCCCTATAATGCTGGTTTTCCACAGAGCGCAATGTAAAAATCAGCTTCTTTATTCTACCGAGTGAGAGTGAGAGAGAACTGAGTCTGAGTGAGACAGACGATCACTTACAGATTCGGAATCTTCAATGTTGAAAGGGACTGGAGGGAAAGTTAAAGATTCCATGCTGTAGTCTAACAAATCTTCAATGATGGTGCCATTCACAAAACGAAACCGGACGGTGCTGAAGAGCACGGTCTACCAAAACATGAAAGTTGAAAACTGTAACCTCCCTCTTCGCTCCATTCGACAATTTCCCTGTTTACATCCGGTGATTATATGTCAAACGAATTTTAAGGGAATGAAATATATTAACACTTACCGCAATTTGAAATTGATAATTTTGGATAAATAAAAATACAATTTTCATGATAACAATTAAATGCTTTAATTGCCGTCAATATGGAAGTAGGCCTAAAGTTAATCGAATACAAACATCAAAATATTTACCAGCAGGTGGCGCGGTAAATTTCCGTCCACGGATGTTTGGAGTCTGTGTTGTTGACTCTGTATGCTTGGATTGCTTTTACCATTGTTTGATGTAGATTTTCATTCTTTTTATACCACTGTAATCATGAGTGGCCTGTCAAGTATCCAGGAACACTTTGAGCAGCTAACTCTGGGTGTAATCAAAACTCTAAGTACGCTGTTTTTCTCACAAGCACTGTTCAGAACCTCTGCTAGGGTGAGCAAACCAATATGGCGGAAATTCAGCAAGAGCGAAATTTTGCCATTTTTCATGATTTTCACAAGCTCGTATCTATTAGCATACTAAGTGGTGAAAAATGAAAAGTATGCCAGTGAAATATTTAATTTTTCTTCTTTCTATTGATATCCGTTACAAAAACTTTGGGCATTAATGAGTATTTTTAAAAATTGAAGTAACGCGAGCACTTCATAAATTTTTCACTCACCTGTAAATTCTTGTGACTTTCAGTAGGGGTCAAACTTTCAGCTGTTAAATGGCCGTTACTGGACCGATTTTAATGATATTTATATCAAACTGTTTGCTACAAAATTCTGCTTTCAACCCTTAGTGTACACTTTTTATTTTTTTGACAAAAATATGAGAAAATGTACTTTTTTTAATTTACTGCCTCGCCACTCTCTCACCTGGGAAAATCCTGAAAGTGTACACTCAATGTCGTAATCACTTATCATGTCCTAATCCATTCCTGATCAAATTTTTTCACTTTATCTCACCATTTCCATTTAGGAACACTTCTAAAAAGGTGACTTCAGTCATTTTTCAAGAACCATGTTGACCTTTCCAGGGTTCAAACTGAACTCGAACCTGATTGGTTAAATGTATTCAACATAACCAGTCAAAACTTCTCTAAATTACAAAAAGTGGCCCAAACCTGGTAAAATATTTTCATTAAAATAATATAGAGTCCTTTTAAAATTTAATTTACTTCAATTTTGGGGATAGAGTCATTTTTTTCTATTTTCTTCAAAAATATTTTTTGTTACACTTTTACTACCTCATGGGGGCGCTGTGATCAGTTTAATTTTTAGAAAATTACATATTTCACCAAAATAAATGTTCAGTCAACGCTGCAGTGCATCAAAACATTTTAGAATACAAATATGCTCTTTTTGGATAGTCACCAACACAACACCACTCAGTTTCTATATTATTTGATAGGAATGAAATTGATTTAAAATTCGTTGAAATTTTAGGGTCCAATTTAATTTTGTTTAATTAAAAATGCATACTATCATTTTTTGTCATTTAGTATGCAACTTAAGATTGTGAAAACATTGATCTTACTTGGGAAAAAAGATTAATTTACATAACCTCACAGGTTTTTACATAAATAACAAAATACTCTGAAAAAGACTAGTTTTCTGGTTTTTGCTCATTTTGAATTCATTTGTTATGCAAATTTCATTTTTTAGAATTATTTCAAAACCTTTTGGAGCAAAAGAAACATGTGCACTAAGCCATAGTAATTCTTGAAGTGTTTTGTCATTTTCAAGGTAATAAGTTGCTATCTTTTTAAAACATCACTTGTTCAACTTAGCTTCAGGGGCAAAAATGTCCTGTCACAAGTCAAAAAAAAACTAAGTCGGTGGTGAATTTTTCAATTTTTGTTGTTCTTGTTCGAGCAAAATATAATAATTTGTGGTTTGATGTCTATGCCATGTTGTTAACCTACTTGCAAAGGACTCTCCATCTTGTTTAAGGAGCACTGTGAGCTATGGATTCCCAAATATAGTTGTCTAAACTTGCCATTTTCTGTGGCCTGAAATTTCTGGGTGCCGTTTGCTGAAAAAAAGGCCATTTTTGAGGCTCTAAAATTCAAATAACTCGAGAACCGCTGAACCGATTTGAAAAATTCAAAAACTTGTATAAATGGCATGTCTAAGGCTATCATTTAACACTCTTTTCAAGTGTTTCTGATGAAATTTGTATTTGAGTTTGCTCACCCTACCTCTGCTGCATAGCAAGGTTATTAATTCGATCTTTTAGAACATATCTCAAGAATACATCATAAGTAAAGGAGGGAGTATAGCATTTGCCATTACATCGCTATATAGAACTACTGGAAGTCTGATGAGGCTATCGCTGTGGTTGGTTGCAATTTGAGGCTCGATCCTGGTCTTTCATTATCTGACTCAGATATGTTGGCAGATTGAAAGTCATGCAGGAGCCAATTGCGAACCTTGCCAGACTTCCAGCTGTTCGATATAATGATGTAATGGCTGTACTCCCTTTTTTACCTATAGGTGTTATAGATGTGCTTCCGGTGAATCATATATGAGCCTCTGTTAACTACTCGCTAACGGGCAATTGCCTATTAGCTGAATGGTTAGCACGCTTGCCGGTTTTATGGGGGTCGCTGGTTCGATTCTCGGATCGGGTAATCTCGGCTATAATTACAAATGCCGTAGTCGGCAAAACGGATGATCTACCGATGAAGCACTGCCAACTAGTACCTGCAGACCTCGGGACAGCGCGCATGGAAGGTTGCAGGAGGCAAGGACCTGTATGAGAGACGACCTTGGGTTCACCTGTGTTGTGGTGGTAAAGGTACCAAGGGACGTTGATGACGTTGATGACCTGTATGTGAGACATCCTGGTGTTCACCTTTCTGGTGGCGTGCCTGTTCCGTAGGAAAGGGGGGAATGTTGTAGGTGTGCTTTCGGTGAATCATATATGAGCCTCTGTTAGCTACTCGCTAATGGGCAATTACCTAATAGCTGAATGGTTAGCACGTTTGCCGGTTTTATGGGGGTCGCTGGTTCGATTCCCAGGTCGGGTAATCTCGGCTATTACTACAAAGTGTATAACGGGGCTATTCGGAGAATTCTCCTCGTGGTGTCGCTGCTGTACTAGTGGTGATTAAATTGCGCATGCGTGGCTGTCTGCATGTAAACAAATGGTAAAAGATGGAATTTTTATCAAAATACGTCGTCGCGCTAAGCCTTATTACTGCTAATTTCCCTGGTGCAAGTCTTCGACAGGTGGCCACAAATTCCCAAAAGACCTAAGGTTACTATATTCGTGGACAATTGCGGTCAACAAGGTCAACTAACTGACAAAAAGTGCATGAATGCTGAAGCCCCGTGTGAGCTCTATGACTATGCAGTTCCATTCAAAGACTACACAACATTACTTGGTAAGTTTTTAGCAATCAGTTTCTATCAACATCGTTCGGTGATGTTATCCCCACCAGTTACCCCACTGAATAACAGCTTTATTGAGTCAAACTAAGCGTTTCTTTTTGGAAACTCACCCGATGCCGGGTAGGCTAGCAGCACATATTCATATTGTCCTGGGTGGGAGTGCTCCCAAAATAAGAGGTGTATGGTACGTGATGCACAGAAGTCAAGAGTGACTTTTTCACAGCAGTTTCTCTTCAAAACTATGCTGTTTCCAATAAAATTATCTAGATGAAAGAGTTTCCTTATTTTATCGTGGACCCCACCCCCAGGACCACCAGCTCAGTTATTGAATTAACGACTTGAATAAGCCTTACCGGGTAATTCAGTAAATGTCGTAACATTGCATTGGAAAAAAATTGACACATAGAATGAATTTTACTTGTTGAGATCAGAAGCACATTTTAAGTGTCATGAAAAATACACATTGTTAAATCACTTTTAGCCTGTTTCACATATTTTAATTCAGATATTAAATAAGACTTGGGTACAAAGGTTATTAGTTTCTACACAT
>NMRA01000506.1:264215-278755 GCA_002633005.1 Phoronis australis
GACTGACTGCCGCGAAGTCGACATCGGCGAGTGCCTCAGTTAACAGGCGTCGGTAGAATAATCATGGAATAATCGTTAAAATAATCACAAACCTTACCTTTGTATGAGGTCGTGCTTACTTCCTCTCATAGAAGCACCCTTTTTACGCAATCTCAGATTCAGTTGGCACGGCTGCAAGCCATTTCACGGTGTATTTAAAGGGCTCGCGAAATCGAGGCTGTTAATCTATCACCACTAGTACACGCACGCCCTCTAGTTATTGTAGATTTTCCAAATAGCCCCACTATAATAGACACATATTTTAGTGTATATGAGCACAACCCCAGAAATTGCTTTCGCATTATATTCAGGTTCTCATTCACTCCCCTGCACACATTCACAAGTAAGACCGAGCTTAGAGGAATAGGAGACACCTTTGTGCAATGCTGGAATGTCAGCCAGTGAAGCCAGGATTTGAACCCAGGTCTCTCATGTGGGAGTCTGGAGCTCTAACCACTGAGCCACACTGTCTCCTCATATATTCAAAAGATCAAAGTAAACTTTCGTGCACAATAGAGTAGGGTCTTTGGCTCTGAGTTTATCAGCCCATGAAATTCTTTTGGAATTGCCACGATCACACAAGAAGTCCCCAGATATCGCACTCTATCGTGGCTACCTGCTGTTTAGTCAGTTAGCTAACTGTAACTGAATGTAACAATACAGCTAGTAAAGGACCGTGTGTAAAAATTGGGAAAGGTTAGTGTTCACTTTTTCAGTTCACAAATGAATCTGCGTTTTTCTCATGAGGCTTAATCAAAGTATAGCTCACCCAACAGTGCGTAAGGTTTTGATACTCTGACATTCAAATGACATGTACATTGTTCGTTACAGTCGTTCAAAATTCAAAAAAATTGAAACAATTTGATGGACGTCATTTTCTTGGATCCCTCTCTTGCAAAAAAGTCGGACTCAGTTTCAAAACAATTGCCGTAAAAGAAATTTCATTTTCTGTATTGTTGTTTTTGTTTCAGTGCTGCGACCTGCTGTGAAGGATGTTTGTCATCACCATAAAGCAGCCGCAGAACACCACGAAATTCTGACTTGGGAGCAGAAACATTCCTGTATGATGCCTGAAGATCTCAAAAACTTTTATCTAACATCTGATGGCTTCTTGCTTACTTGGAATGTCAAAATGAATGGTAATGGTGTCTTATGACTTGTAGTACATGATAGAAGAATTTTTTATTTTGAATTTTCTTGCTTCATCAGAAACATTATATTGTTTTTTGAAATCAGTTTTGCTTATGCAAAATTATTTAAGGTCAGTTATGTATATTTTTGTTATTGACCAGGGTTCTCCTTGAGCGAAATTTCAAACATGCGAATTCCGCATTATGTTTTTGTGTCCTAATTTTCTTTCTATTAATTCTCAAGAACAACTATTGCTTGCATATTGTTTTCATTTGCTCAAGCATGTCACTATCATTTCCACTGCAAAAAATTGAGCTAAGTACCCCTCTGCACAGCACTATATTTCAACCATTTATCTTGTGAAGCAGAAAAAAAGTAACTTTTAGCTTTTCAAAGCTTGCTCAGGGCTCTTCAAACTTGGCTTAATATTTCCAAACATAGTGCAAAACATTTTAAGAAAACATGTAGGGATGAGGCTGATTGGTGCTGTTTTAACTTTCATTCTTTCTCTATCTTGAATCACTGTGGCGCCATCAGTGTTCGACCTTCAGCAAATAAATGTGCTGGACCACCGGGTTAGCTTCTTGAATATGAGACCGCATCCAGATAGGGCCTGTATGTGAAAGTTTACTGGCACGGCCGCAAATGCCCCGGCTGCTAATCCACTGTCCCCTGGCCAGCTTGTATTTCGAACGCTGGCCGCAATCTTCCTCCTTGTCATATAATGACAAGTTCTGTATTCACTAAAACTCTTTAATTTGTGATTTGATTTGCAACAAAAGTCAGTGGTGTTACTACATGTTTATTTTTCTGAAAACTTAACTTTTATCTTAACTTTGTTACTTTGTTATGGAAGCCGTGTGTGTAGTTGCATTAACAGGCTGATAATGTGAAATATTTATGTATATAGAACACCACAGTTCCAAAAGTAAAGAAGGTAATGTTTAACGGAGTCAAGTAAATTTCTGTTGTTTGTTGTCTTGTCTGTGACAGTGTGTTTTCTTCCGACAAGGGTGCACCTTTTCAACATTTATTTTAAAACGTTGTTTTTAATGATGCCATAAAAACTGATCACCTGGTCCATATTTGATTTGAAATTTAGTAATTTAGCTGGTCTACTTAAGAAACTATGAAATTTTCACATGAAATTTCTAGTGCGACAACTTATCTTGAGTTCGCAGTTCATTTCATTTTTTCCAAGAATACCAACTGTTTCAACTTGTTTTATCTGTAAACCAATTAGGCATTCTTATTTGTTACATGGTTTTCTTTGTATTTCCAACAGTCAGTAGAGAGTGTTTTGTGTCGTAATCTGATGATGGGTTAATTCTCTTTTTATAAATGTTGTGGTTGGTTCATGTTGTTCGTTAGTGTTTACATCCTTCTGTTAATTACCTCCGGAAAGGCTAGTCTGTTAAACTTTATGTAAGACCCCTAGAAAATATCCAAATTTGGCTTACGTCAGAACATCATATCTTAGAAATGACTTATCAGATTCGTGTGAAACTTTCGGATATAGATATCTATACTTTTTGCAGTGTTCTCAAAACGTTGTTAGGCATTGGTTTCAAAATGTTCCATTTTTATATGAGGGACTATCAGTAGATAGGACTCGGTGTATGATTTTTATGATAAATCTTAAAAGGTGTATAAAATGAAAATGAGTTGATAATTTAAAAAACTGTAGTTAAAGCAATTTTGATTTTGTCTTGAGCATTTATCAAATGAAATTTGATCATTGTTTTGCAATCAACGTGCCTTTCTTTATTATTAAATTTTGCTGAAAAGACGTGGTTACATGAATTAATTAGTGGCAAAAAAAATTAAAAAATAAATTCTACAGGCTTTCTACATTCAGAAAATATATACCTTTGCGGTGAAATCTCACCAATTTCGGACAAAAATAATTTCCAAAGTTACCCCTTTTTCGTTTTTTAAGAACTAACATTGCCGTAGATGGCCACAATTTTTCAAACTATTTTCATGTTTAAGCATTAAATTGATGCTACATATCTTTCATGAAAAAATGAGAAAATGAAATTTCACCGGTCGGCCATATTGTGTCCGTATTGGAGAGATTTTTCTGTACTTAGTAAAGCTCTGTAATTTGTTGACTTACATTTGGCTAAATGTGCTGACTTGTCGATAAGGTCTTACGTAACCTCATTTTGTTGTGATTTTAGCACCATGGCAATGGTCATTGCTCTTTCTGTGTAAAGTGACCAAAATTTTGACTGTCAAAAATAAATAACATTTAAATTGTGAAAGGCTTTTGTGGCTAGGAAATTTTCAGTCCGACTTAATTCTTATATTTCATCTGTGGCTTTGATATATACTGAACAATTCTACGTGAACTTTAATGTTTGTATTCATACATTTTGGCTAGGAAAGTTTCAGTCTGGCTTTACTCCTACATTTTGTCTATTGCTTTAGTATACAACTGAATGATTCTATTTGAAATTTAGTTTTTGAATTCGTACTCTGAAGTAGACAAGTGCTTTCTGACTGACACTGAATCTCAGAAAGATAATGCGATGTGGCCTACAGTGGTTTCTCGGATTCAATTTTTCCAAATTACCAGGACTATGTAAATTTGTATTTGTGTGTTTCTCTTATATTGAGTCATTGCTGGATTCCAAGGTTTTGTTTCTAGATGTTGCTATACACCTAGGCAGAATGGAGATCAATAGCATATCACAGCTGCATAAAATAGGCAGTAGTGGCAAGGACAACCCAGCGCACCCCAGTTTGGCAGATCTAGAGTGTGATCCTGATCAGGAAGACCAAGCAGGTATGTCTATTTCACATTATAATTTCAAAAGGAAAGATCATGTGATCTGCTTCAATGTGAACTTTGAAGTGTTTCTAAACCTGTGTTCTGTCCAAGATGTGAAGTTTTGATTTAGTTGCTTTGCTATTGTTAGATTGACCTTTAAATGATTTCTGTGTTTGCAATGAACTGACAGTTTGTTTTTCCTTGAGACCGTGCATTATCGGCGCATGAAATAACCTGCCATGACAAGCCAGCTTGTAGAGCCTTGTCTTAAACAATAGTGAAGTGTCAGTTCTTTCGAATGCATGAAATCACCTGCAATTTAACTAAAAAACATTTTCAAAACGGTAAGTTATGTAACTTAAAAGGTGAAGTTTTGTTATGTAAAACGGGTGTATAGCCTCTTTAATTCTAAACACTGAATGTTTTTAAATCTGAATTTAGAAGGGCAATGTTGTAAGTACCCATATATTATTTCTTGGTCAACAGTTTTTGCTGGCGGACATTCACACGTGTTAAAATTGATAGTACTTTATGCTTTTTGAGGAAACTAGGGAATTGTCATGAATTTCGACACCACTATTATTTGGCATGGCAGTGTTTTGGGGAGCTAGCAGTCCTGGGCCCCTGTACGCAGCAAACGTGATAAATCTCATTAAAACATTTTCAGATGTGCCTCACTTTGATAGCCGAAGTAGAATTTTTGAGTTGGATCCGTGCTCTGGAAATGGCAAGGTGTGTCTTGTCTATCAGGACACAAAAGCAGGTAAACAGTTGAGGGCTGTAGTTGTTTTGCCTCACACTTGTTGAGTTCCTTTTGTTAAGTATGATTTTCTAACTCTTTCTTAGAGAAGTTGTTGCACTCCTGTCACTCATTTTTCATCTGCGTTCTGTTTCATGTTTTACACACAATTTGTCCGTGTGGGCTCGTTACTTGTAAATATGTGTAGACGAATCATTTAGTGTCTTAATTGTCACATTAAAAAAAATCTTCAAAACATTCATGGATTTTTTTTTGTAAATTACAGTAATTTGTGCTCTGAAGGTATGCCAAATTCTGCGTTCTAAGCTTTTCGACAATTTGATTGTATAACTGTGATATTTGTATAACAGGGCTCAGCCATGATAAATATGGGCATAATTATTATCTTCTAAACGTTTTCCAACTCTCTAAATAATTTCACCCATCTGGTAGATATTACTGGTCAGGTTCTTTTCTGCACAGTGCACAGACTAAATGCAGCTATTAACATTACTTTCATTAAAACTGCTCCTGAATTTTTTCGGTCTCTCATTTATAAACGATTATCACACCAGACATGTAACACTGTATTTTGTTTTTCATTTACCATTTAGCATGTGCGCCCAAGCATATGTGTGGTTTACCAGAGATATAGTTTCAATTTCCTTACGTACATGGCCAGAAGGTTGTTTGATACTCACTCTGTGATGACTAATTGCTCCCTCTTTTGACGATGTGAAAAGATATGTTCACCAGTTTTGGGGTGACCTTAATGCATACAAGACTAATAGTGCCCTTGAGTGAATCTAGAGTTCCTCATTGTTTGCATACATACAGGTCTACCAGCCCGCGCACCAACGGTGTGGCTGTTGGACAGAGCACTCCAGTGGCACTTCATGGCTGAGTCTTTCTCTGTCTACTATCGGTTGATGTTAGCGCACCTAGGCCTACCTCAGTGGCAGTTCATTTGTACAGACCTTGGCATCAGTCCACAGGCAAAGGTGAGTCAATATTTTGCACAATTAAAATCACCAGTCATTGCGAGTAATGGCCTCCCCCAATTATGCTTTTGTATAAGAAGTTTTCAGTTGGTGTGGTACCTTTTGAGGTACATCGGACATAGGCAGGTCTCAAAGCCGGACCTACTGAATTAAACTTGAGGAATATCCTAGATCATTAGATTGTTCATGAGAGAGGTTTTCAAGTCAATCAATCCACAAAGCAACAGCTTCTTTGTTTTTAAGTCAGTATCTATCTTGGCTTTCGCAGCTTCAATAACATCCGAAATATGGAGACGGTATGGTAGAGTTACTGCCTCCCAATGTAAAAATTACAGGTTCAAATCCCACTAAATAACGCTAAAGATCGCAGGTTTAAATCACACTAGACAACACTGCTATTCTATAGATGCCAGGTTTAAATCATAGTAGACCACACTGCTGGGCTGTTGATTTGGACCTACTGTTTCACCGCTCACTTTCTGTGGGTTGTTTTTTTTCTGTGCAAAATGTATTGTAGGACTTGCTTGTGTATTTGAGGGCCATGTTATAAATTACGTATTAAATTGTTTATAAATAAACTATTATTTTTTTAAATTCTTATTATTGTTAATATTGTTGTTAAACACGGAAGTTTTATTGACATCTTGTAGGTATTTATAATTTTGATAATTTGTGTGTGTCTATACGTGCACGGCTTACATGGTGAGTTGATTTTTTGCAACTGCCCTGTCAGTTCAGATTGCATTGTTTGGGTGCAAAGATTCAAGGAGCAACTGTGAAATTCAGATGAGTCAAATCCCACTGGAATACGAGACTTGGCCCATGTTTGGGGAAAATTGTAACGTATCTGTAGGACAGAGTGCACAAACCATAACTTACACGTCACACAATTATGTCCTAATTAAAGTTACACTGAGCACTGCTGTGGTAGGTCAAAAATGGCAAACTTAAAAACAAGATAACATAAGAATGAAGCAGTGATTTTCAGAGTCATAAGAATGAAATAGAAAAAGACTCGGCATAGCTTGAAGTAAAGACTCAACCGTTGCGTATCCACATTATGTGGGCTTTAGTGTATTACATCTTTTTTTCAGCAATGGTATAACATGTTGGCTCCAGTCAGGCTTCAAATGGATGAGTATGAAAATAGCGCCCTCTTTAATGATGTGGAGCAGGCAGTGGTTAACCATATAGATGTGAATAGAGTGTTCAAAGGAAAGACGGATAAAAAGTGAGTTAAGTGACTTGTGTAGGACCCTAGAAAATGTCCAAATTTGGCTATCTCCGGAACATCATATCTCGTAAATGGCTGATTGGATTCTTACAAAACTTTCAGATACTATGTTTTATGCATTGTTCTCAATAAACCTATCAAATTTGTTTTTTAAAATCTTCTAAGTTTGCAGGAGGAGCTATCAATAATAGGAGTTTTATGATTTTCGTGAAAGAATTTAAAGTTGCGTACAACAAAAACATAATGATGATTTAGAAAACTGTGACATTGTGTTTTAGATTTCATCTTGAGCATTTGTGTCATATGAAATTCGGTCAAATTACTGATATTGTTATTTTTAACTACTACCAATGAACCATTCTTTTTTGTTAGAGTTTACTAAAAATATGCGTTCACGGGACCCAAGTAATGGCAGATTGATAAAAATTCATTTTTTTCATGCTTTCTTCTTTCCGAAAATATCTATCTTTACCGAGTTAAAATAATTACTAACGGTTTTATAGATATTAAGTCCCCTATTCTGATTTGTGGGTCTGCTTGTAGAAAACCAGGTGCGGCTGCTGGAGGTCAAGGTCAGGCAGCCAAGAAGAGACCACCTCCAACAGGCTCTGCAAAGTGAGTGGTTGGATTTTGTTGGTATTTTCACTTCTTATAAGGTCCATAACCCGAGCACTTTCTGTTATTTCTCTTATAAAAGGTCTCAATTAGGTCCTGTCAGCATTGTTATTAGATTTTCTATATTATGATTATTGCAATAATCTGCTGTAATAGCTTGACTATTCATAGTGTTAAATTATTTTTATTCCAATTATGATATTTTTGATTTTACGAAACTATTAGCAAGGCAGTAAATTTTGGTGTTTTCTGTGTGTTTTTGTTCCACTTGCACATTTTTCTGCTTTTATGTCCTCTTTATTTTATTTTAGTGTTGCTTCAAAACATGTGACTATTTTAGAACTAGGAAACAATTTTTAAGCTCCTCATCAAAACATTGTTAAAAGCATTTTGAAGGTTGGTGTCCTGTCTTCAAAATCTGAACGCAGAACACATTTTGTGTAAATATCCTATGAAATTAGCTGTGTAGGCGATGACCTTAAGTAAAATTCTTAAATATGTTTCAGTATTTATCTAAACTCTGAAGCAGATTCAGAAGTTGACTTAAAAACAGAAGGCCTAAAATACTATTAGAGTCTTGCGTTAATTTGGCAGAACCTTTAAAGATGCTATTGTCTCATTAAATTGTAAATATGCGAATGAAGTACTAGTTTACAAACAACACCAGGTCTTTCGGTGTGCCGTAAACCAACCGAGAACCAGTTACTATATCGTGAAAGTCTATTTTTATTAGACTATTTTTATTTAAATGAGTATGGTAATATGTCATTGTTACCCTAATAAAACATGGTAAAGTTTTTACTATTTCTTCAAATAACGGTTCCGTAATATTTGGAATTCCTGGGATTATATGTTTACACTTGCTTTTAAGTGTATCAGTTGTGTTTTCTTTAAAACTGCATTTTATTTACAAATTTCCTGACTATACTTGTACACACAGATCTCCTGGAAATCACAAGGTGGCGCTAGCTACAAATTTAAATATTCACAGTTTTAATGAGACGTAGCATCTTTAATTTCCACTTGTGCTGTTCATAATCTTGTAGAAAATCTCCAATTTCATGATAGTACATTTCTCTCGCAGGAAATTTTTCTAGTTGCACATATTCACTCGTCCAGCCATTTTTTGCGGTCGTTTTGCAAAATGAAATCCTCAAAACAATTCTTTATATTGCAGACAACCGGCAGGAGGTTCAAGACTTGTTGGCAATCAACCGAGTAAACTGGGAAGGTAGCAGGGTATGCAGCTGTTTGTCAGTCATAAAATTTGTACTTTGCTAGACAAAAGTAATCGAACAATACCATTTCCTGTCATGACTTCTAATTCTGTTAAGGCAAAAAATGACTGGTATTAGCTATCAGGATGGGGAAACTCCAATTACAGAATGGCTTGGCCAACTCTCCAACTTTTCTGTTAATTCCCCTTCAATCTCGGTCATGAGAGAAGAATTTTCTGACGATCAATTTGGGTTCCACCCAGCCGTCATGACTAGGAATTCTGGGCCATTTTGTCTGAATACTTTTGGCTTGTACTGTAATTGAAAAGAGAGCAAAGCTGTTACTGTATTGATGTTGAGGCATAAGGCAATTTGGTTAAAATAAACCATCTCGAGTAGCCAGCTTACTAATTCGGGATGGTCGAAGTTCCTGAACAATTTACAAGTCTTTGTTCGGCAGACAGCATGTGATTTCACATCCTTACACATTAAGCTGATGACGTTAAGATAACGGTTGCCTAGCCCATTGAGAGAATTGTTTTCAATTTTTCAATCTTTTGATAGACTAGCCAACTCAAATTGATAATAATAGTGTATCCAGTTTTACAGTCCATGAAGTCACTACGGTTGTGTGTCGGTCATTTTGTGTTATGTTTTGCTGTTTCCAATGAAATTGCATATGTTACTGCAAGAAACAGCTGTGTGTTACATAATAAAATCGCCAAAAACCATGGGTGGTGTTCTTCTTTGATGGGGTCATTTTTTGCCCAAGAAGTGCCTTGCTTTTAATGTTTACCAATTTAATTCTGTCAGTATCAGCACACATGCATAACATTCTATTTATTTTTTAATCTCACTGTCAGTAATGGACAATATTTTCTGATCTCATTTTTGGTCGAATTGAATAGCCGCAATGTTAGGGAAGATCCTCAAATGTTATTTTGACAAGTGATGCTTTGGATTGAGGTTATGAAGGACCTTATCAAAAAGTCTTTTGTGTGTATAACCAAATATCTACACAGTTATAGATTTCAACTCTATGTATTTTCTGTATATAGAAAAGCTTTAGAATTCGATTTTTGACTTTTTCCAATCTACCACTTATTGGGTCATGTGACCATGGCTTTTTAGTAAAATTCAGCAAAAAGAAAATTACATTGCTAGCAAAACAACAGCATCAATAACATGACCAAATTTTTTTGATATAAACATTCGAGATAAAATCTCAACAGCTATTGATTTTCCTGAAAAACTTCTGAAGTTACAGAAAAATTAGGTATTTTAGTAAACTGTAACAGGGTGTTTGATATCTCACCTTGAAATTTATGTCAGATAAAATTTGTTGGTGTTATTGATAGGGTTGTTTGCTATCAATGTACCTTTCTTTTTTGCTAAATTTTATTAAAAAGACATTGTCTCATGTCCCAATTTATAACTGATTTGTGAAAAGTAAAAAAATCTACAGGTTTTCTACTTTTGGAAAATATGTACTTTTACCAACTTAGTTAAAATCTATACTTAAGTAGATATTTTGCTAAATGCTCAGGCGTGTCCATTAGGTGTTACATTACCCTAAACTTATGGACTTTAACACCCCAAAACTAGCATAGGAGGAAGTATTTAACAAGGTGGCAGTGGCAAATCTGGGACTGTGGTTACCCTAAGGAATCGGTATCACCCCAACTCCATTAAACTCCATTTTCTTTCATGCGCAGTGTGGTTAAATGTTTGAAACCGAAACTTACTATGGTCCTGCATTTCTCATCCTTATTTGCATAATTTATGCAGCTGCTTCCACTGAGTTCATTATCGGCAGGAGAACACTGGGATATTTGTAAGCACTAATTATTTGCATCTCATCAATTTTACTGAGGAATGAGCCATTAGACTGTTCGAGAGCAATAATTAGTATTGTGATATTTTCATATAAGGACAGGTTCTCTCAGGTCCACTGTCTGTTGTTATGAAATTTTCGTGGATTATTTAGTTTTAATGTTGTGTTGTATTCTTTATTGTATTTTTGATACTGAATAAACTTTAGTTAAATACAACCAGGACAGCTGATTGTTAATTTATGAATGCAGTGTCTCATGTTGTCATATTTTGTCTTTATGCAGGCTTTCAAGTGTTTCTGCTTTTCCTACTTTTTGTCTTGTTCCCACTTTTTATTCAAAATTCCCTAATATTTCCTACTATTTTGTCTCATTCCTCTGAAGCGTCATGTAGTGTCATTTTTCTGGAAGAGCAAGTGGTGATGCATATCATCATGTGTATGACTGGACACAGGCAGTAATCTTCGTAAACATGGGTAATATCTGTCCTCTATGGGTGAAGGTTCATCAAAATTGTTACCAAAACTTACCCATTACTGGGGAGTCAATCTAATTGAAAGTGTCGGCTGGTATTGCCAGCTTTGATGAGTATTTTGCTCTGGGCGTATTTAGTTCAAGCTCAGTACCGCCAAAGTATTCCATTTCATTTACGGCCAACAATTGCAAGATTGACTATCGAGGTTAATAAAAAATACACTTCAACAGGATTCCCTTTTCCTTCTATACAAAACAGGATTAAATATCAAAATATCTGAGTGATATCACATGGTGGTTTCACTCAACATATTATCTCTATTTTAAACGTTGGTTGCAAAAGATCTTAAGCTTTTTAACAACGTTGGTGTCACTACTTGTACTGCTTGTATTTAAATGGGTTGAAATTACAGCTGTCAAAAAACCCTATGTCGGAAAGAATAGTCACCTCAATTAAACCCTTGTAAGGTGTTGTGTTAGTAAAACAAAAATTCCACGAAAACAGGACTATTTCAGGTAACTTTTTTACAAGTGGGTACTTTTTGAGTCCACTCTCTAAATGGGTATGAGCCTTGACAAATTTGTAGATCTGTTTTAGAGTTGACATTAGATATTTGCACATGTTCTACGTGTTTAATGTGAGGTTTTTTATCGATGTATGTCATAGCCGATGCGACTTGAAAGTCGGAAGTGGGGTCGACAGAGGGGCCATGCAGTTGCCAAAGCACCTAATGAGTGAGAAACTAGGTGGCCGGTTTGCACAAGTCTACGAATTTCGAGTGGGTGGTTTAAAATTAATATGCAGTTTATGAAATTATAATCAACTATAGCTTGGGACGTCCTTAAAACAGTAAGGTTCTCACAACAACAAAGACAATGTGACGTCTGATCAGGTGTTGGACGATAAGAAAACAGGTCAGACGTTAGACAGGCGTTCACATGTGAAATTTCAAGTGTTCAGAAAGCTTATCAAACATGCGAACTACCTGCTGATCGGAAAACGTGTGAACGCAGAATAAAACGTTTTTCTGTACTATCAAGATCTTGGACAATGCCATCAATTTTGAAAAGGTATGTTGAACCTTCTTTGTAAGACAATTCACTTTCTCAGCTGCTTTATTAATAAAGGGGTTATTCCCACCCACTTATACAATCCAAAGATGGAAGACCTGAAACAACTTATTACTTTTAATAATCTAACTTCAACGTTCTCTTTTGCCTTGGTCGGACAATTACGTGTAGTTTGTACCATCACAAGGAGTCCAGTTTCTATCTTCTGTTAGCGTAAAAGGATACAATTTTGTAAAGTTAGCAAACGCGAAGTAGCAGTGATGCAACATTAGGGACTTTGAGAATAAAAATGGACTCGTCATTACCGGCGATTTTAACAGATCATATCCGCTCAAACTGTATGGACAATAAGTAAACCCGCTATCCGGGTCGTTAATGAAAGCGCGTTGATCGAAATTTCGGAATTTTGATGCGATCGGATATTCGGCCAACTGTTTAGAGTTCGTGTGCTGGCTATTACGCTCTATAACGACGAGACAGCGTTATGCATGCCTCTAAAACGGACAATTTTGGCGCTTTTTTACCGACTCAAAACCCCGAATGATCTGCATTGACTGGTTGGTTTTCTCCCTGACATGCTGTGTCAAGATGACTGTGTAACCTATCTTGTGGTATCAGTCTCGACTAGGCGGTAAGAGAGAAGTGTCTCATAAAACTCTGAGTTCGAGCGCTTTCAACGCACTTTCAGCTTAAGAACACTTAAAATAAACTTTGCAGCTGTACTTTCATTTATTTTGTCTGTCCTCATGCAATTTACATTCAATATATGTGCACAGCAGAGACAATTGACACGGAGGTGCAGCGTATTTTATGATCAGATTAAAAGTGTTAAAAAGGCGCTCAAGATTGAGCTTATACTTCAGTCCGTCAGTCGTGTAATCTGGCATAGGTGTTCTCGCAACCACTACAACACATCAAATGCCGCCATCGTGAGGCGAAACTTTGCGCCTGCAAAGAGGAAGTGGCACAGTCCTTGACCACGTGACGACTTCGTCTGAATCGTGATTTCAAACGCTTAAAAAGTCCTTCGCGTTTTACAATAGTTGGTTTATCCGTAAAATCGCCGATACTTCTGTTGGTGTCCTCTGAAACAGAAGAAACGTCATCAAGAGGCACATGCATAAAGGTCTTAACGTCCTCTGAACAAATGTCCTCAATGGTGTATGGCTTGTTGCTATTTCGCAAACTTGTTTTACTTTTCTCGTCGTATTCAGTGTCCATTGAATTATCCCCAGCAGCAAAACAAAAATCATACTGAGGCAACGTTGCTAAAGGAGACAACTTGTCGTCCTCTTGGCGAGCATCCTCTACCTGCCCTGGTTTGTTCTTAGCTGGAGGATTTAAAGTGATACTAATCTCAACCCTGCTGATTACGGAAATTTCAACCGTCTTTGAAGAATGCATCGTCGCAAACGAGATGTGATTGTGAGGCCAGGTGGGGACACTAGAAGGTTTAACGTACGTCGTCCACTCGCATATCTTCACGATTGTTGGTCAGATTACTGCTCTGAAATTTTATTTCTTTCTTCTCACCAGTTTCAGCCATAAAAGAGTTCTCTAAAAGATTTGCATTATGAGAAAAAATGGCATTTCGGGACAACTTAGCGAAGCTGTGCAGATTTGCATCTTCTGAGCTTATACCTTCGACGCTGCCTGATTTGCTACGCAGAGTCTCAGAATTGGAGCGTCGTGTGTCCGGCTGTGTAAAAGTTTCCCCAATCGCAGAGGCAACTGTAGGCTCACTTGAATCATTAAAATCAGACAGTCTGATGTCTTCTAAGTGGCCATTTCCAACGGATTCACTTTCGGATTTCACGACTTTCTCCGCACTGTCAGCATTGTCAGTGAACTCAGCAATACCTGACGAGTGGATGACGTCCGGTCGAACATCTTCAACGTTGCCTGGTTTGTTTCTACCTTCCAGTTTGGCGACATCTCTACCTCCAGTACATGCGGAGCTACGGCGGATGGTTTCTGAAGCACCTATTTTAATAGAAAAAAACGTTGCACCGTAAGGCAACCCATGTACGTCACACGGTTTGTCGTAGTCGGCAGGAATATCTTCAATATTTCGTATTTCGATACAACTTTCTTCCTCGGGGGTAATAACAGGAATTTGGCGTGTCAGTAACTCCTGCAGATCCGTCTTTTTATAAACATTCTCTTTCCCCAATTCATCCTTTTCTGTGGAAATTTGGTAAACTTCTTCAGAAACTGTAGACCCGGTCGACTTGGTGACGTCTTCAGAGTGATGACCTTCAATACTTTTGCTTTTTAATTCATTCAGGATTTTCTCCATGGCATCAGCCGCATCAACGATATCTGACGGTTGGATGACTACCTGTCTAACATCGTCAGTGTCGCCTATTTTTTTACAACCATTCAATTTCAGGGCTTCCCTCTCTCCATCA